>JABXWE010010073.1:0-32387 GCA_014611495.1 Limonius californicus
ACTGATTTGTAATTTATTAAGGTAAGTAAATTACAGGTTTTTCGTCAAGATTTCTTTCTTTCTGTTACAATTTTCATATTGTCAGATTCTAAAGCTTAATATAGACGGGACAATCCCTAGGCTATTGCAATTGACTTTTTAAAAAATCACTTTGTAGCATATTTTGTAGGCCTGCCTGTGTGTGAGTCCTTGCAGGAGCTTGGCTTCCACTATAATTTTCGTCCATCTGGTTTTGTTCCTTGCTTCTCTTCTCCATCTTCTTATTTATATTTATAGTGCATAGATCATCTTCTACGTCGTTAATTAGCTTCGGGGTCTCCCTCTTTTTTCTACTCTCCACAGTATTCCCTCCAAAGATCTACCAACTAAACCCGATTGGAGACGTGGGACACCATTTGCACCTTGACTTAACGTTTCACAGTTGTATGGTCGGTAGTGTGCAATGCCTCATCCACTCTCTATAAGATCCTTCGACCCAAGTCAAGACGACCTTGTATCTGCCATACTGTCTTATACAGTTTTGGAAAAAGCATTGCATTACATTACACAAAATATATACGGTATAGTAAGCACTAAATCAAGGGAAACATTAGCATACGCGGAAGACATCCATCTACTCAGAAGATCTACAGAGACATTAAGAATACAGGGTGTAACATGAAATGATGTCGTGCTTTTAATGGTATATTCTACCGCCCAAAATAAGGAAACAATTCATCGGAAATATTATGGACTTTTTTTGAATAGCATTACTATAATACTAGCAGTTAGAGCTGGGTTAAATCAGCGGTTCCCAAACATTTTCGGCCAAGAAACCCTTGAGAGTCTTCCATGATTTCCCGGAATATCAAATCTGCGCTACGTTTTTATACAGCGTTCTCCATTCAGCGAAATTTGTTGTACATGATCAGCCTTACCCGAATTATTTATAAAGCGTAGGTCCAAGATCTAACTACAGAGCAAAGAAAGAAATATTTTGTGTAAACAATATATTTTTACATGTGCCAGACAATAATGTAAGAAATTAAATTCTTCTCATGATAAGTTTGAAGTTGGGCTGAATATCTGACAGCTGAATGCGCACTATATAGATACAAATAAAAACAGAAGTCTGACGGTCGTTTCAGATACCTTTGGGAATTCGCCCATCAGTTCCATCCAAAAGTTATTGAGCGGTATGGATTTAAATTTGGTTTTCAAGGAGGATGGGTACTGTATTTTAATGAGTTCCGCAAAGTTGGGGGGGAAAAACATTTTACGTATCTTCTTTCCGCTAACGAAAGAGTTCTGGACGCACTCAATGTCTCTGTTAATATCTGCAAAGTATTCAAAGAAGGATTTGGTGAGTTCCATTAAGTGCTTGTTACAGGCGAACCGAGCTTTTTCGTCGGACCGCAGCAAGACTGATGGAAGTACCTTCGGCTTAGCTCAGAGGAGTAGGGGTGGTTCACAAGAAACTCTTAAGAAAGGAAATTTGACGTAGGTATGTACATGGCAAGTCAAAAATTAGTGGGCGCCACCTTCCAAATCACAGCTGATTGCGATCGAACTCAACTTTATTTACCTGCTTCTGTATACAGAGTTAATCAAATGTATGGAACCATCCACATATCTCGGTAACCCTTCCTTAGATTTTTCTGAATTTTCGTACAGCGTGATTTCAAAATATGACGGATTCGAAAATGTTATCACCAATGGTGTCACGTTTCCAGTTTTTTCAAAATTCCTGTCAACTTCATTATTTCAAATGAAACACCCTATATAAGTTTTACAATATTTGATAGATAATTTTTCAACGAGTTCATTGATATACCATGTGATATTTTTATTTTCAATAGCAACAGAGATATCTAAAAAAACGAACAAAATATTCCTGAATTATTTAAGCTGATTAGAAGAAGAAGGCTGATTAGAAATGTCAATATCTTAATTATTAGAATATTTTGACTGTTCTTGACTCAATCAAATCTAAGTTATAATTTCCTTGATAGTATTGTGAAACAACAAAGCCTGAAAAAGCACTAAATGTTGTAGTTTCAGCCGTGGATCAACCACATACTTCTTCAACTCAATTAGGCTTAGATAATGGCATAAGTCAAATATCGGTGGTGGGAATTTGAAGAAGGAGAACATGAAGCCGTATAAAGTGAATTTGATCTTCTAACTGATTGAGGGCGATTCTGATAGAAGAAATGGCTTTTGTGAATTTTTAATGGAGAGAGATAATAACTTCACTAGGAATATCTTGTTCTCCGATGAAGTTTATCTGGTCGGTCAACAGGCAGAATTGTCGATCCTGAGCTTTCGAGAATCCTCAATGGGCCCAAGAAAGCCATACTCAATTCCCCAAGAAATTGAATATTTGGGTTGGTATCATTGACGACAGAATTATTGGACCATTCTTTATTGAAGGAGCATTGAATAGTGGCAGATACCTCATGTAATTACAGAATGAAATTGTCCCTGCGCTAATAAATTTGTTCCCCGATGAAAATGGTGGGAGTACGTCAAAATATTTGGTTCCAACAAGATGGGGGCGCCACGTAATGTAAAACAATATCTTGATGACATATTCAGAAACCAATGGATAGAACAATGTGGGACCATTGAATGGCCACCACGTTCTCCGGTTCTTATACCATTAGATTCCTTTCTATGGGGACTTGTTAAGAATATCGTATACAAAGAAACAGCAGATAATCTCGAACATTTGAAAATCCTTATCCGAAGAGTGATAGAGGATATTCCACGAGAACACCTCAGAAACAGTGTAGATGCAGTGGATAATCGTTTAGCTCATTGTCAGACAGTCAATGGCCAACAATTTGAACACCTTTTTAAATGAGTAGCCTCTCCTTGTTTTAGTTAGATTTGATTATTCAAGAGTACTTAGTTCGTTTTTTTTTAGATATTTCTGTTATTACTGAAAATAAAAATATCACATGGTATGTCAATGAATTCAATGAAAAATTCCCTATCGAATGTTATAAAAATATATAGGGTGTTCTATTTAAAATAATGAGGTTGACAGGAATTTTGGAAAAACTTACAACCTGGCATCATTGGTGATATCATTTTCCAATCCATCATATTTTGAAATCACTCTATACGAAAATTCATAAAAATCTAACGAATTGTTACCGAGATATATGGATGTTCCATACATTTGATTAACTCTGTATAATGCTTAAAAAGTTCATGCCAAATAAAATAAACAGAAATACAAAATATGGTTAATTTTAAGACAAATATAACTATTGCTTCAAATTGGTAACACACATAGTACAAAAAAAATACAATCCAAACGGTAATAACTGTAGTTGAACAAACGGAAAGTTGGAACGTCCAAATCAAAGAACTCGCGCCACTGGCTTACAATATTTACTTTAATGAACCAACAGAACTACACAGCCAACGACGTTCGAGTTTCCAATTTAAATACATTTTACAATTAACAAATAATGACAACTGGCGACTGAAGGTCGATTTCTTAAATCCGACAGTTGTCGATGGTTCTATTCGCCCTACGGTGATAACAGCGATACGAAAATTCACAAAATGGACACCCATCGAAACCCAAGCCGCCCCCGCAGTACTTGTCGCCGGCGCTGAGGTCTTAGCAACCAACCGGGACGAAAGAAGATCTTAAGTCGACTGCAAAAAAAACCCAACGCAAATATGCAGCAGCTGAAAGTATTTCACCATATTACGAAATATATTGCAAGAATTCTAGAACAAATTAACACGCAGGGTTCCCTCAAGGGCAGGAAATTTCCAGCAAACGTTCACGGTCAAGAGCGCAGACAAAATATTCATCGGTATTTCTCTAGGATAACAAAAAAAAATAGTGTACTAAACTGTATTAGGGAAATAATCAGATACGATTAGTAGTAATCGGCTACGGAGCGGCCAATAAAATAAGACTTTAAGCCGTAAGAAGCGGCAAAATCAAACGCTCACAGATGATCTTCTGCACATCAGAATCGATTTCCAACATATTTTGGACAAGGAACTGATTCGGGAGAGAATAACATTACTCGAAGTTGTTGTTTTTCATACATGCCATCCAAGCGTGACGTTTGGCTTTCAGAAATGATACTTTGTCACTCACTATCAAAGCGATAGTAGTTTTCCCATGTAAAGATATACTATCTTCGCTGAATTTTCTAAAGGTATGTGGATCTTATGAACAAAGTTTCGTCGGGCAACAGTCCGACCTGTTTTACAAATGCGGAAAGCTTCTTCCCCATTAAAGACAAAAAAACCTGATCAAGACTTTACCTCTTGAAAATCGCCTCACTTCTCTGTGAAAAAAGAGCGATTGGTGGTGGCTTCCCATGTCGGTGCATACTTTCTTAAAGAGTTTTGTATGCAAGGGACGAGACTTCAAATAATTGACCGTTTCTATAGCCTCATCAAGAACTTTCTTTAAGGCTGATGGAATGTTCTTCGCTACAAGTGTCTATCGACGCAAGAAGCAATGACTACTGGTGCTACATTTATTAACCTCGACATAGAACCTTCAATTTTTCCATTATCGCTGCAGTGTAAACGCTACATACCTCAGTACATTTGTTCAGTTGAGATCGTGTTTATCTATGTAACCATCGATGACTTTAAAAATTTCTTCTCCAGTTGTATTGGTCTGCAAAGGTGCACATAGGAACAGATCTTTTTTAACAGACTCTATGGAAGGACCTTCTTCTTTGGGTGCCTTATCCGTTCCAGACGTTAGCTATAATCATGGAATTGGCATTCGAACGGATACCTCACGAAAACAAGAAAAATTACTAGTTGAGCGACGTCTGTGCTCCTCCCTTCGCTGAGGGCGCCTTCGCAAGATTAATATATGCTCAGTTGCCCCCTTAGGGCCAAAGTTTTACGCACCTGACAAACAAAGATTATTTTTCCAAGTTTTTTGCGAAACCCCCGTGGAGCTTTCACGGAACACCAGGGTTCCTCTAACCAAACTTTGGGAACTGCGGGGTTAGGTTAATAAGGCTTATCAATTTACAAACGAAGAGAACGCAGACATACATATTATGTAAGGTTTGGCATTTGGAGACGGTGTAACTGCACGTAATCTTTACCAAGAACGTTTTCCTAATAGAACAGTCTAGATAGAGGAACATTCAAAGCAGTTGGCAGACGGTAAAGAGAAACTGACAGTTTGCGTCCAGTTCGGTATGAGAGACTGGTAAATCGCGATCCTATTGTTGAGGAACAGATACTTCAAATTTTAAAAAATAATCGAGCAGTGAGTACATGGCAAATTGCAGGTATTTTAAATGTTAATCATATGATGCTTAGGCGCAGCCTTTATGAACAATTGTTGCACCATTTCCATCTTCAAACAGTACACGCTCTAAATCCAGCTAATTATCCAAATAGGTTACAGTTCTGTAAATGGCTGCAACAAAGTTGTGTACAGGCTCCAATTTTTTCGAGTATACCGAGCAACCCAAACAACGAATGCTGAATTATGGGAAATAACAGGTTATGATACGATAGTCATAATAATGAGATTTCGGTGGAAATGGATAGAATGCTTTACGGAAAGCGATTACAGATATAGCCAGACAAGCTTTAGAATATACCATTACAGGGAAAATAAAATCAGCCAACCAGCCTTATCATGGAAAAAATATAATTAACGAGTGTAAAGCATGTAACATAACATGGAATGAAGTGAAGAAAAGGGTACAAAAATAGGTGGAAAGAGTTTGTTCAATTGACGTGCAGCCAATAAGTATATTAACGCCACTCAACTGAAAAGAAGATAGATAAGACAAGATCGTTTAGTTAGGTGAAGCAGAGTGAAAACTGGTATAAGGCCTTAATAGCTTATTACTAAGTGCACCTTGTCGTCGAAACGTCCCTCGCGGGTGCCCTATTGCCCTTGAGGATCTACCGGAACGAAAAGGAACAAGAAGATAATTTGCTGTAAAAAATGTATTGCTTAAGGCCATTACCAATGCTTATATAACGTGACTTAGGCTGCAAATATCTCGCTTTAGAACAAAAAAAATCCTGCAATTGATAACCATAAAAAATTTGTCTCTTCCGCATAAAGTCAGACATCTTATTCTGTATATCGGAAATCCTAACCGCCAGAAACTGTACCACTTTTACTTAAACATATTTGTTAAACGTCTAGCAATAATTGCGGAAATCAATTTGATTTGAATTTAAAAGCAACTTGTATAGTGATTACGGAACAAAATTATTTTAAAAAATAAAGTGCAATTAATTATCACTTAGTGACGAAGCGGTGCGGTCCCATTACAAACTGCTTGGTTTAAAAATTAAATGCACTGCAATTCCAAAGTATATTATAAAAAAATTTATTCCTCCTGGCATTATTTTGATCTATAGTTGTATAAGTCTTGTTTATTTTCCACAAAAATATTTAATGATGCCACGACGTTTACTTAGTCAAAATTCGAATAAAAATTAACTGCTACCCGAATTCTTGATTCACTCAAATCCTGTAACGATCAGATTATTACCTTGGCTCTACTACTAAACATTTCTATATAATTACGTAACACAAATGTGAAAATCATATATCTTTCGCTTCAATTTAATAATCATTCCAAATAAGTTTTAAATCCACGCAATTTTTTTCCTATTAAATAATTTCCATTATCATTCCTACTACTTGCTGTTGGGCATAATCGAATGATTAGTATTCGAATGATTTTAATAATCGAGATATTCATTCGAATTAATCATTCGAATCCAAAATGCGTGCCGATTTCAGTAATGCGAGAAATGTTTTGCTTCCTGCTCTTCGAATGATGACTCCCTGGCAGTCCCACTCTTGTCTGGAATTGTTTTTTTCTGTTTTCGAATGGATTCTGTTTTGTATTTATTTAAATTTCGTCATATTGTAGGTTTAACCTGATTGTAAATGCCTTTTCAAGGTTTTCCGTGTTATATTATAAGTTATTAAATGTTAGCGATATTTCAAATTATTTTATTATAATTGATTAGTAGTTGATATCTTTATAAACCTAATCATGATGGCCAATTTAGCCACTATATTTTATACGAAAAGGTAATATGAAAAGCCGCACAGATTACAACAGATCGTAAATGACATAAATTGCTGAAATTATTTATTTATCTAGTTTATTACAATAATATATTTAATTGAATAATAATCAATCTAAAAAATTCTGCAATTAATGTTTTTGAATTAAGTATGGAAAAGTAGAAATAAATAATCTTAACTTAAACCTGCCCGATTCGAAATCATTAAAGCGTATTGTGCTAACTCAGCTGCACATGCTACCCATCACACAAGACAAGACAAATAAGTATATTACTTTGTAGTTTATCTTTTAGTATCTCTGGAATTACTGGAATACTACTCAAATTATATACCGACACAAACGATATGTAGATTACCAGCCCAACAACAAAACGAAAGTAATCCGAGAAGTTTTTATCATTCGAATGAATTATTAGCATCTCAGTGATGCATGCATAATCGAATATTTCGAATTATTTCATTCGAGATGCGCGCGCCCAACGTATTCGAGAAGTTTTATCATTCGAATGAATTACTCGCATCTCGAGATATATGCATAATCAAATATTTCGAATGTTTTCGTTCATACGCCTATCCCCAGTATTAGTAGTAAGAGTAGAACCTCTTTAAAGAGCTCTATATTGATTGTTTTACTAATAAGGTAATTATTGCTATGGCTGAAAATAAGTTCTTTAATATTTTTTAACTGCCCCACCAAAAGAAGAAATATTGTAATTTAATAATATCATGTTACTAAACTAAACAGATATATACAAGTGTAGGTCGGCAAAAGACAGAATAATTCCAAATTAAGGTTAAAGAACTGAACAGTAAAACTCAAAGTAAAAGTAATACATTTTGCATTTCGCTTAGACAATCCTGTTTTCTTAATTCCAATGAACTTCAATCTAATGGGATATAAACAAAGATGTTGTAGAGAGTGGATGTGGCATATGTACGTTATGGTGTAGCAACTTAGGGACACCAGCAATGGTTATACAAAAACATGAAATAGCAAAATTATGAATTTTGTGCGGAACTTTATCACCACAAATGACAAATTTAAATTCAGCTCCTAAATAAAAAAAATCGTATAGTTTTTCGTGTATCAAACTTTAGATCGAGGAAACTTTGCAAATATATAGAAATCTGTGGATGGATATTTACCACTTTAAAGTTGGGCAAATCTGTGTCTCAAACGAATTATTTCTATATTCTGTGAGGCTTTCGCGGTTTCTCGAACTGTCAGTATTACAATTTACTTTCGGCTTAGACCGCGTCGTCATTTGGGAACTACAACCAGCATTATCAGGTAAGCACCGACCTGTAGCTTGTCTGCCTTTACAAGCATTTGCTCTAGAAGTTTGAGCCATATTTGTTCGTAGGCCCTGCCTGCCAGCTAACAGGCATAATCCGATTAAATATTATTGTCCTCGTAAACAAAATATATCAAGATCAAACCCTTATCCGCCCCAAGGTTTAAATAATATAAGCACACGGCCCTGTTTAGGCAGGCAGGGCCTACGAACAAATATTTCTCAAGCTTTTCGAGCAACTTCTTGTAAACGCAGACTAGCTACAGGTCGGTCCTTACCCGATAATGCTGGGTGTAGTTCCCAAATAACGACAATTATGTCTATTTACATAGTTGTATTACAAAAAAACACACGGCCTTGCTAAAATAGGAAGTCATGTTATTCAATTTAAACGAAGTTCTTTATACATATGTAACATATAACAGCTACATGTTGACCCATCTAAAACTAATAATCATATTTACAATTATCTTTACAAGCTCCGATATATGAAGTAATCATGAAAACATATCAATCTCATAAGGTTAGAGCATAGTCAAATTTTTGTTCTCTTTCATTGAAATAGTTTCATGTTATACGTTCACTACATTCAAACCCGAAGTAGATTATATCAGAATAATCTACAATATAACTATGCGTTTAAAATTTGCCCTTTAGTCACAGCAACAAATAGCTCTTTCACAACCTACAACTGTATCAATGAAAAATCGCAGTTACGGCCGCTTGCTGCCTTTCAAATCAATCAATTATGTTTGATACATCAATAAGGTAAATGCAAATGAACAGGGAAACCGCCAAATTGGGTATTGTTGTACTTTCTCTGTTTTTTTGCTGAAAGCAACGTTCAAGTCAATATGACACAAATAATATCGTAGCTAAGTTTAATTATCTACTTCGTTTCACATGATTAAACCAATAAGTGACGTAAATAAGTCAAAAATTCTGCAACTTTCATAATACCCTAGATTGTATACGGCTCGTGCTGGTCCAAAGGTCTATAAATTTAAATAGCATTTCTTTCCCCAAAGCATTAATTTATAATTTTTTCTGCTGGAGTGCACATAAACGATTTGCGATAAAATAATTGCATGTTGTTCTTAAGTTCGTTTCCTTCCTGGGTTAGCAATTAAGACCGATTTTCTCGTTTCCATTGCGTGCGTCCACTGCAAAACTTTGTGCATAATTTTAAATTAATGCTGATTTTCTAAATCGTCTAAACGGAACTTGCACTTAGCGATTTCTCAGAACACAGGAATACAATAAGGTGACGGCAGAACTCAACCTTCATTCATATTTTCCTTACAGTTAGTCACTTTAATTAATTACCGTATATTTTTTATAACGTTAAGTAGCTATTTACACGTACTTCAACTATGCCACGATAAATTATTTTATCTTACACAAATGAATTACAGAAACTAACTAGTTTCCTGCTAAGATTAATCTGACTGCTTTGACTGGAATATTACAATACTCTCTCAATCTGCATGAAGATAAGTTAATACCCCGGTTAAATCGTGCTATATTTAAATTTATTGCGCCTTTTATTCACGGCATGGGTTCCAGTTTGAAAGATATAAAATCTCAGACCTATCTGGACAATAATTTGTAATTATACCAGTCATTCCGATCAGGACCGCAATCAGAACAATTTCCCTGTCTAAGGTCAAAGTTTACCTACACGTGGGTTATGACTAACGCGGCCTTTCATGTAATATTTAACGGCCCATTTCTGGATCTTATTATTAAGTTTGTGTTTTAAGCTACTAATGAATGTGTGGAGCTTTCACCTTGATCTCAAGATCCGCCGAGGGCCACACCTCCCTTTTAATAGCTTTGCTGCACAAAAGATTTGCGTTTTAGCTGACAAGTGGGTGATTGATGTAGTCAGCTGTTTGATTGAAACAGCTAACCAGCCATTAGGCGAATTGCTGGTTATTTCCTTTAAGTAAATGGTAATAAATCGGTGATTAAGGCGTAATGATATCGGCGAGTACGAATTTAAAGGGAGTGGTCTGATCTAAATCAGGCGAGACAATCTACTAGGATTACGGCCGTAAAAATTGGCGTAATTTCGCCGAAATGCAGCAGCAATAAAGTGTAAACTAACAGACTAATCTCTTAATTGTTAAAAATAAAATAATGGTTAGGTGCACTAAAAAGGAATGTCGGGAGCAATTAAATTCAGGTAGAAAGATATAATCGAATAGAAACTTTATTAGATTAATTGATGTGTTTTAGTTGGGTTAGCTTAAGCTTTTACAGTAAATATATGAAAAAAAAACTAAACATTACGACCCAACTCTGCAAATCAAAATTAATCACAAGCGACGTACTCACCTTATTTGACAGTAAATTTCTTGAAGTTGATTACGGCAAGATTAGATATTTATAGATTTTTCAACCTTCCTGCAAGTGTAACATAGCAAATTTTTGAATATAGTACAATTTTAACAAAATTTCCCAAAAATTTCTTATAATTATATTTACGAACTTTTAAAATGTACTAAAATTTCGGTTTGAATCGTGTTGCATTATTCGAATTCACTAACACACAGTTGTTCTTGTAGTAATTAAACCACAGCTATTTGCACACCAATAGGTAACTATATAGCAATCAGTAACCATTACAGAAAAAAGGCTGACCTGTTCACAATAGCTGCCTCTGAATAATCTTCTTTGTAACCACTTAAAAATTTTTATTTTCTTCTATTGTACTGGCTTTGAAACATGAAAATTTTAGCTGTAGATAAGCAATTCAAAAGAAGATTATCGTAAGCGAATGATCAATAAATAGCCCATCATTTTTTAAATGCATCGGGGTAAAAAAGGACCGCTTCGAAAAGTATTATAAAGACACGGTCTCCTCAAGTGTCCTTGAAAGATGTACATCTAAGGTTAAATGGTTGATACATGTGAAATATTAATACAGAGTTTATCTGTAGAAAATTGTATATTCTACGTTAATAATTATCAAATGGAATCAGGAAAGGTCGCCAGAAAAATTTATTAAGAATTAATAATATAATTAAGTTGTTCGCAGTGTCATTCTGTATGCATAAGACAGACAATTAAAAATTTTGATACCAGATACAAAGAATACATCCTCCTCCATGCTCGTCAGTCCTGGGACTGGTTTGTCGCAGCTTTCCATTTTCCCCTATCTAAGGCTTTTCTCTTCATTTCCTCATAGCTGGTGCTTCCCGAGTCTTGTATTATTTGTTTTATGTATTGAAGACGGGGGCGTCCTTTTGGGTTTTTAGAAAAAAAAGATACGCTCTTATAAATACAAATACCCAGAAATATCTTACTGATGAGACAGAGTTTAACCTCGGTTAGTTACAAAAACAAATCAATAAGAAAAACAATTTTGACTACGTAAATTTCCGTAAATTTAATAAATTTCCAATAAAACTCAAGCCAATAGGACCTTAGCGCTACAAATACTTTCTATAAGTAAGGCAAACATATAAAGGCAGATACAACCCACCAGCAACATCTAACTATGTTTACAGAAACATCTACCCAGTTTCCAAGTTACGTAATATGCTACACAGATGGCTCCAGATCCCAGAACCACGCAGGGTATGCCGTTAATACATAACACAGTTGCTGCATTTCAACTACACAATTTAGTATCCAACTATACAACACAACTTCTAGCTATAGCAGAATGCCTCCAAAAGATATGATATCTCACCTGCAAAAAATTCCATTTATGCTCTGACTCGCAAAGCTCTTTCGAATATATAAATAAGATGTATCCATTATATCATATTGTACAACAAATACAGCAACATCTCCAAGACCGACACAGAGGTCATCCTTATATGAATTACGGGCTACTGTGACATACCAGTTAACGAATGGTGGACAAGGGTGCAAAAATGACAACTGGGAAAACTGAAACATTAAATGAAATCACGTCAGAAGATTTCAAAAACTACTGCATGGAACAAATAGGCCATACTGTCATAATCCATAAACATGGGTGTGGGTCTGAATACCGGCAACCGCAATCCCGACAGCCGCAATCCCTACAGCCGCAATCCCGACAGCTGAAATCCCGAGAGCAAAAATCCCGACAGGCCACAATTCCGACAAACCAAAATCCCGAAAGCCAATATCTCGACAAGCCAAAATCCCGACAGCCGAAATTGCAGTAGTTATTTAAGTCCGGTAAAAAAGATATCACGTACGAATAAGCAATTAATTTGATTGTGGAATGCGTATGAATAGCATAGACCGCTCAGCCATCGTTTTCATGGCTAGGTAGATAAGTATTTGAATACCCCTCGTACTATAACACACTTCTGCGGTAGTTTGGTGTTGCGACACTCCCATAAACAAATTTAAATTACACTACTTATCATATCATCTAACTCAGTATTTCGGCTTGTCGAGATTATGGCTTGTCGGGATTTCGGCTGTCGGAATTTCGGCTAGTCGGGATTATGGCTTGTCGGGATTTCGGCCGTCGGGATTGCGGCTGTCGGGCATCTGACCGGCACCGCATCATAAACATCTCTTTCTACATGAACATCCACCTGTAAGTGGATATAGATCGCTGATAACGGTTCAGCATCTACTAGAACATTGCAAAAAATATGACAGAGCGCTAAGTTACCACCAGCCAAGTACTATTCAAGATATCCTCGGTGACAAGCCACATAATGTATACAAATGTGTGAATTTGTTAAAAAATCAAAATTGTTAATTTAAATGTTCAAATGTTTACTGTAATATTAGTGTACCATATAATCTTGTTGTTGGTACACCTAATTTAAAAGAAAACGCTTACAGGAGTCTATGCTAAGCACTTATTAGAACACAATCATACACTGGTCAAAATTGTGTAAGGGTCAAAGCTTATTTTGACCGTATATTCGGTGCTATTAGGTTGAGGCAACTGCATGAGCTATTCTTTAGTTGGTAGGATTAGGCATTGCCCCAGGATTTTTTTCGTGGTTTTAGGTTTCCTGATGTCATGATTCGTTCTTTCGAGTTCTGTCATTATTTTCATTATGGCCAGCACTAATATTAAACAGTAATAAGAGAAAAAAAATCACTTGAAAGTGCACGATGAATGATTTTTAATTAATACAAATACACATAAACTAAAAAATGAAAACTATGATTCTATGAGATACACCTAAAATTAAGACAATAATGTACTCCAATCGTACTTTAATAAGCTATGTTGCCACCTGGAGCTATAGTTACAGCCTGACAGCGCCTAAGCATACCTAAAATTAGATTATGAATTGATTCTCGCGGCAACAACGCCCATTGCTGAGCTAAAGCGTTTTGGATTGCTAGAGGGTTTTGAATACCTTCCACAACGGGCATCGCCCTTCTTTGAAGCATGTCACATACATTTTCAATTGGGCTGATCTTGGCAGAGTCGGTAGGCCACAGCAGAACATAGATAACGTCTTCCTGGCACCAGTTCGTCACACTTTGAGCCGTAGGAAGGCGGGCATTATCGTGCATAAACACCAATTTTGGGCCAGCAGCAGCAGCAAAGGGAACAACAGGTTCCAGTACAAGCGCTAAATACTGGTTTTGGTCTATCATACCGCCAAAGAAAACGAGATCTGTTCGATGGCGCAGGATTATTCTACCCAAACCATTTGTAGGTGTCAACTTCCCGAACATGCCTCAACCGTTCTAGCTGGCCAGTCTCATGGCATGCTCTCACCCTTCTACTGTCAGGCCTAAACCCAAATCTGGACTCACCTATGAAAAACATGAAGTTCCATTCTTCGTGACCCCATCCAACGCGTTCTTGCTATATGAGCAATCCGAATGCCGAAACGTAATAGTCCCACTTCGTGAAGCCGGTTCCTGATTATTTGGTCACTAACTGTTATCTCGAGGGTGTTCTGAAGGTTCGTTACCAGCTCCGGCGTTGTTATGGTGCGATTACTCTTGGCTTACAATACTCGAACCCGATCTTGTGCCACTGTTGTAACCCTTGCAGACCCAATTCACATACACATTTTAACACATACATCTTTAATGAATGAGCAAATTGACCTAATAAATTTCCCGCTATTGGAGGTTTTGCAATAGAAGACCAGAGCCACGTCCGAAATCGAGATCCATTGTGCTGTTGCTCCAGCTACAAATGTTTACAATATTAGTTCTCTTCTTCTTCTTCTTCTTCTGTCAGGCCAATGGCCTGTTAACTACCTACAATGGAGTAGGTTCTATGAGTCCCCTCTGTAGGTACGCCAGGAGGCTAACCTAACCCGTCGAACGTAATAGAGAAGTTCTACTGCATGCTTTACGATTGTCAAAGATGTTTGTATGACAACTGAGACCGACGGCTTTACGTACCTTCCAAAGCACGACCTAGTTGCTTTTGAAAATTACATGTAAAATGTCGAAATGCGTATAAAATACGAAAAGTGCATAAAACAATTAAAAAAATAAATATTGCTGCTGTGTGTTTTTTCTCAGATAGTTAAGTTTGTGAAACAATTTATAGGTTCTTAGTTTTCAGAGCTTTAGTTAACGCTAAAATTGGTAAAGAGGAAATCTACAGGCCCACTATCGAACCACACAGCAAACACCAAACTAGTAACGCCAACAGAACGAGAATTGTAGACTTTGCATTGGGGAAAAACCTAACTAGCACTACGCATTTCCCGCATAAAGAAATCCATAAGGAAACGTGACCCGACGGGGCAACCAGACACCAAATACACCACTTAATAATAGATACAAGGCATAGAGCAAACATCCAGGATATCAGAAGTTGTAGGGGAGCTGACTGCGACTCCGACCACCTGTTACTACGGGGTCGCCTAAAACCAGGAATAGTAAATATGTATATTAGAAAAGATAAAGGAATAAGAAGAAAAAAGTATAACCAAGCCTTACAGGAAGAAGCAATAAAAATAAAATATAAAACAATACTATCAAATAAATTGGCGTCAGGAGAAGAAGAAGAAACGGAAAACTACAGAGACATAGAAAATAAATGGAAGAAAATAAAAGACGCAATTACAAAGGCCACAGAGAATTAGTGCAAGTTTTGCACAACAAGAAAAAAGAAATAAATGGCACGATATGGAGTGTGAATCAGCCCTGATAGAAAGAAATGAAGCTAGAATAAAAATGCTACAAAGAAGAACTAGAAGGAGCATAGAGGAATTCAACAACAAAAGAAAAGCCGCAAAGAGAATATGCAGAAGGAAAAAAGAGATTGGGAACTTGAAAATCTAAATCTTCTAAAGCAACAATACAATAGACAGAAAGTATCATCGAAGAAAAACTAGGAGAACACCAGTGTGGCTTCCGCCAAAACAGATCCACAACAGACCAAATATTTAGCCTCAGAAAAATACTATCAAAATGCTATGAATACGACATAGATATACATCAGCTGTACATAGATTACAAACAAGCATACGATAGCATTAACAAAGAAAAACTACTTAAGCTCATGGTAGACTTTAACATACTAGAAAAATTGGTTAATCTAGTAAAGATGACACTAAACAAAACAGAAAATAAAGTACGGATCCAAATAGACACAGCACAAAACTTCACATTCACGGTAGGTTTAAGGCAAGGCGATCCACTATCCACAATGTTATTTAACATAACTCTAGAAAAAGCCCTGAAAAGCATCATAGGAAACGGACAAGGTACAATCTACAATAAATCGCAGCAAATGCTGGCATTCGTAGATAATATCGCCCTAGTTGCTAAGACAAAAGAAATAATCCAATCTACGATTGAAGAACTTGAGGTGGCGTGCAAACCAATAGGCCTGTCAATAAATGACGCAAAAACCAAATATATGGTAAACACAAGAAACCTAAGGAGACGACAAGAAGATCACCTCCAAACCCAATATCACACATTCGAAAGAACAAACAGCTTCAAATACCTTGGAAGCACAATAACAGAACAAAACGAAATAAGCGAAGAAATAGGATCTAGACTAGTGGGGGGTAATAGAAATTATTTTGCACCACAGGGCATACTAAGATCGAGAAACATGCCACGAAACCTAAAGAAGAAAATATACACAACTATATTACGACCTGTAGTGACCTACGCTAGTGAAACCTGGGTACTTACAGCAAACGATCAAAGAACACTAAATAAAATAATAAAATAAAATTTATCAAAATCATATACTTGAGTGCCTTTTCTGCCAGCGCTAGGTATGTATATATTCCTCACGTATAGCCAAAAGTCAGGAGGGATATTGTGCTTGAAAGCAAGTTTCATGGAGTCGTCGCATGATAATTCCGCAAGTTGGCCCTGATCTGAAGAAGCCAAGGTTTTGATTTCATGAATTCCTTGACAACAAAATGGATCCCTCATCCAGTCATTTTCTGACTTGGAGAAAGAGAATAACCCCCGATTCTTGTAAATGTTTCAGATGCACCAGAAAATTCTCAATATCATCATCAGACTTTGTATCCCCAGAAGTTGCTATCAATTAAAATAGTGTTGGAAACGACTCGAATACAGTATTTCTTAATCTATTTACCCACAAATAAATTTTCTTAATTAGAGCTTCTACTTAACATAAACTTCAATTGTTTTTACCACTCATCGCTAGAGGCGTATCAACGCCCGCTCGAATATTGGCACTTTCAATTAAATACATTTTGGTAAATATCTCCGTTATTTATCAACCGATTTTGAAAAACTTTTTTGTTGTATAAAGAAAGCTATCAGATGAGGTACATAAGGGGTACTTTGCTATTTGAAATTTTAAAGTTGGAGTTGTTAGGGCTTAGGGGTTGAGGGGTGGGGGGTTGAAAATTACATCTCTAAATGATAATTTAAAAATAAAAATCGATGTGTCCGAGCATTTTTTTGAAATATTTTTCTCATAGATTTTATAGAATTTATCTGTTACTTTTGGGAAGCACTGTATATATGTATGTATTTCAAGTAATATACTACCAGTAAATAATAACATGGAAGTTGTTTATTTTTGTAGTTATTAATTACTATATTTTTCAGCAAACCCAAGTGTTCCCCACCGATTTACTTCTGAAATGGAAATTGAAATATACTTTGGAGTAAAAACTTTTAGTGCTAATTGACTGTATTCTTAATTTTTCAATATTTCAGCTTATTTTTATAACATTTTCACGTTTGCGAAACATTTACGTAGCAAATTAAATATCTAGCAAGTGTCCCAACGGTTAAATAATAATAATAATAATGGTGAGGCTCTACGCCCAATGAAGGGGTTTGGTCTGGATGGCTGGAGGCCAGACCTCCCGATCCTTGATCTCACACACATGTGGTGAGCGTCACCCATTAAACAACGGCATTATTACCCCTTGTCCATTCAAACGCTGGTACCCAATTATTTAAAGAGATTGGTAAGCAGCCCGCCAGGCATTGAGTGTAACCCAGTGCTCTAACCACTGAATCCCAGCAAGCAATTACAAGATGCAAAAATATACAACAATGAAATTTAAATTAGATGTAATCTATAACAATTAAAATATTCTTTAAAAAACCCGTAACCTAACGTTCAAACTTATTCTGCATGAAGTTCTTACCGTACACACCTCCGACATAGCGGATAAAAATGTAGTGCTGCAACCCACCACACACAAATTCCCAATCCGACTTTGGCAACTGTGAGTTGAAAGACCTATAACTTTCTCTGGTATTTCTGTGATGTTGCTTGTCTGTAAGTATGCAGCTAGCCCATTCATTATTCTTCTTGCTAAGGAGAAACTCGTGGTAGAAAAAAATGTCAGCAGATAGACGGTAAGACTATTAACTTGAAATTAAGAGAAAATTAGCTAATTAACCAATTATCGAAAATTTATTGTGTTCAGTTTTAGTCATCATATGTAATTGTCGAAATTTATTAATTTGTACATTTGTAGTACTATTTTGAGAATGGAGAACCTCTAGCATGTAAATTCCATATTTCTAGATTATATAAAAGTGAACATTTGTAAAAAAATGAAATGAAAAAAAAATGAATACATAGAAACGAAAGTCTAATATTTCCAAATAATGATCCTAAATTCTTTTAATAAAATTCATTATTTCAATGACCGTACTATAATTTTAATTCTTATTGCCTTAAAAGATAACCCAAAAGGTAAAAGAGACTTGGGACGGCCCAATAAGAGGCGGAAGGCATCCGGAACAGGTCTAATATCTAATCTATTAAGAAAAAGATTACGACGATTGGATTTTTTGCTATTATTTAAAGACTTATGAATCAATAAAAATTTGGGTAAGTAACAACTAACCCTGGCTGTTCTATTATTATCAATTTAATTGCAGCCAAAGAAATTAATTAACTTATTCTGACATAATGGCCGATGAAACCAGATTATTATTTTCTATTCTTCAATAAGTTGGAAGATCCCATACAATCAAATTTTTATACTTTTTTTCTAAAACTTGAAAAATAATCCTCAATGACTTATTATATACCGCGTCTGTCCGTTTGCTATCAGATAAAGGACAATAATTTCAAATATCTAAAATATATTTAATTTTAGCTAGAATTGTGTTACAGACTTTTAATACTGCTTTGACTAAAGTTAAAGTAATGGCCACAGTGATTCAGTAATGAAAGCGCCAGCATCTTCTAATGGAATTCAGGATGATTCAGTTTGAAACCATTTAACTACCTTGCAACAAAATTGTTAGAGGTTGCTATACCACTTCCTATGTGTATGTGTGTGTAATGGCAATAAATTCTATGACTAACGTTTAAACCAGATAATTTTCAAAGTTTATATTATATTATAAACGCGCTTGAAATGGAATTTTTCGACGTGGATGCAGAGTTTCCCAAATGGGCCGTATTAGAAACACTGAAATAAGGAGAGCATGGACGAAAATCAAACAACGATTGATAAAATATGCGTATATGGTATGGCCATGTATAAAGAATGGAGCCGTAAAGATGGTCAAAAAGAATATCAAATTGGAACCCACTGCGAAGAAGAAAGAGAGGCAAACGTTCAGACACATGGAACAAACAAGTAAAACAGAAACCTTCACGAAGAAGATTGGATAAACAAAAATAAGTGGTGTTTGGGAGCGGAGCTGTAGAATAAACTCGCCTGAACAATGTGTGTATATATTGTTATATATAATTTTAATTTAAGGAGGAAAAAAAAAGATTAAATATATATTCTTGTAATTTGCAATTATATTATTAGATAGAATGATAACTTTTATAAATTAAGTATAATTGGGCGCCAGGTACAAATTTAAAACTTGTCGCCAAATATTAAATTAAAATAGACCACGCTCTAGCTTTTCGAACATGATTATTCAATTCACAGAAGTAGGTTCTATATAACGTTTCGGATATCTAAGAAAAAATATACACATAAGTGAACTACCAAATACGCATCTAACTCGAGTTATTCAACACGTCGGCCGGTCTGCGTACGATAACCTATAAATGCCTATTAAAAAAATCTAAATAAAACTCGGATAGTTTTTATTTATTATTCTCTGGCATTTCCTCTGTTATCTGGTACTCTCGTACTTCCTGCATAGGTACGTAATATTTGATTTACCTTATTGAGCAATCTCTTCATTCAAATGTGAATATTTTCTAAGATTCACTTTCTCAAAACTTTACTTTGTAAGTTGAACTAGCTCACTCTTTTTTTTTAAAGAAACTCGTTTTATAACTTGAACAAGAGTAATTTTATTATAATAAATAAAGTTAATTGATTTTAAATTTCAGGAGCAAAAAAATGCATGCACTCACACGTAATTACAAAATTGCTCTGCTGTTCATTGTTTTATTAACAAACTTCTTAACAACGGACAAAATCTCCTTAACAACGATACCATAATTACACAAATATAACCAAAGGATACTTGGATAAAATTACAAAATTGAAATTCAAATTTTGACCGATAAATAATAAATATAAAAATGTTCATATATCATCGGCGTCACTCACCAAACAAGTTCTGACTTTATAAACACACTATACAATCCGAAATCAACTCTAAAACACTCTCTGTACTTCACGATTGTCTAAAACACATTTTCACAAATTGTACCGATAATGCAGCAAATTCATTCGTGACTTAATAACATCAGAGCCAAGCTTATATCTGAATTCGAGGCATGTTGTTGTATCTTTCTACGTGTATATCTTTACATATATAAGCTTTTAAATAAGAATATATAACAATAATTCTTTTTGTCATAGATTTATATCAAAATACGAATTTGGCAGTGTTTCCAACCAAGCAAGAAGTTATCTGCGTCTTAGCCTGCCCTTTATTACTGATCACAAAGAAACCGAATTCCAAGACATCATAATAATGAACGAGTATTCTTATAAAAATGACATTAACCGAGCTAACGAGTCACAATTCATCGCAATATACATTATATATATATATATATATATATATTGCTGTGTTACAACATGCTCTAACTGAGATATCTTAACTTATTGCTAACTCTAATATTAAGCTATCCTAAAAGAAAGTAGGTTGTTTAACCACATATAAATCAAATACGAGGTAATTTTGTTTCCGATTTTGATCTTGGTTTCGTATAACTGTACAACTTGGTTGATATTGATCTTCAGAAAAGCATAGAGAATACTTTTCAACCTTAGTTGTGCAGTCTTGAGCTGTAATTTAACAAATATAAGCAAAAATGTAAGAATTTTGACAGCTTCATACTAAAATGTAAATTTGTGAATTTAATACTTATCTTTTGGGAAAAACATGTTTGTAGAAATGTCTTTCTGTGTGTGAGCAAGCTTTGTGATAATTTTGATAAACATTGAAATTGTTTTAATAATTCGTTTATAATTGAATGTAATTAAAAATAATTAAATATAAATAAATAAATAAAGGAAGTGCTTCGGAACAAAAGAATAAAGGAATTTACTTACGAGAAGAAACTCAAATAAGAAGTTTTACCTTGAAACAATTGGAGGGTAGGACGTTAATATTACTCATACGAGTTTAATGTTCAATCAATGGTGTACTCTTATGAGAAAGTAATATTAAGAGCTGAATTTACTTACGTATGGCCGAAATTTGGATACTAGAATAACAATTAACTGCACTAAATTGGCCAAACAAAACCCTGGGCAATGTGTTTCCTGCGTTGAATGGTGAAGATTTTCACGTGTTAATGGACCGGACGCGCCAAGGCTAGCTGATTTAAAAATTCCGAACAGAAGTGCATTACACCAAAGTTTCGGTCAACTAATATAAGGTAAATGTTTCTTACAAAGGAAAAATATAAACAATTGGAAAGATAAAAAAATAACAAATTTGTGTTTTATTATGTTTATGTTGAATTTATGTATTTGGATAATATTTTCATCATCATCATCATCTGACACGGAGCTGACTCGAGAGTCACTCCTGGATTACGCCAGGCCCACCCCATGCCAGTAAGGTGGGAAGGAATTTATGGGATAGGGTGGGATCGGGTGGGGTGTTACACTGCGTTAGCATGCCTGCAATGTATACCGCAAGGCACCGCTGCTGCAACACCTGGTAGTTAGTAAGCTACCCATCAATCGGATTTTGAGTACGTAACCGGGACCGTTATGCGATTACGCATTAGACCCTAATAAACTTTGGCATCAAAGTTTCATTTTGTTCGTATTTCTTATCTATCTATTGTTCTAAGGTAAGAAATTCCACCTATCTTAGTTTCCTAATAACTAATAACTTAATATTAACCCCAAATCGTACTATTCCCACTTAATTTTAATGTCGACTCTCGATTCTCTTTCCTTCTTTTTCATCCTTCCCCTCTGCGGTTGTCGGCTAGGAGTCCATCGTTTTCTTTTCCACTGGTACTTGCTTCCTTCCTTCTCCTTTGTTTTCCCCTTCCTCACCCGCTTACTGCTTCTTCTTCT
The DNA here is from genome assembly GCA_014611495.1 of Limonius californicus. Classification (NCBI taxonomy): domain Eukaryota; kingdom Metazoa; phylum Arthropoda; class Insecta; order Coleoptera; family Elateridae; genus Limonius; species Limonius californicus. Next base: position 22,236 of record JABXWE010010073.1, read on the forward strand.
TCGTTATCCTGTCCTTCCTTAGTCGATTCTTGATCGGATTCTTCAATCAGTGCGTATACTCTTCTTACCTCTCTTCGGATATCCTCTTTTCTTCGTGCCCAGTCCTCCCATGTCTGTTTAGGTATGCCGGTGTTTTGGATGTCCCTCTCCAATGATGTATTCCACGTGTAGCATGGTCTTCCTATCTTTTTTTCTTCTGTTTTCATGGCATGAGCTTGTTGTAGAGGATGGTTGGCAGGTCTTCTTAGAATATGTGCCCAGACCGCACTGTCAGTTTGTGTCTGTCCGTAAATACTGTTTCCTGTTCCATTACCTGCTTTTGACGATTGCCGTGGATTTGCTGTTGCGTAGTCTTCCGTGTGTATCTTCCTACCTTCTAATATTACTGGTTCTGCTTGACCGCACCCCGTAATGTTAGATATCGGACCTACCTCATTTGCAGTCTCTGAATTAAATTAAAATTAATATAAAATAAAATAAAATACGATTAAATAAATAAAATTAGATTAACTGAGATTAACGTTTACAATTCATTTATTGCGTTAAGAGGTTACAATTGCCTACCACAGTGTGAATTTATGAACACTATCTGATTCACAATGTAATGCAGTAGTTTTTTACACGCAATGAAAATCCAAAATCAAATTTTACATAATTGCAAGATTCCAAAATCGACGTATTTACTACTTGTCTGCTTATTAACTACACAACATTGCGAATTTTTAGACACTGTCTGATTCACAATGAAATACAGTAGAAAATTTTACTATCTTGCATGCTTTCAAAATCGACTTATTTATTAAAAATGCCCCGTACTTTTCTTGGAACTTTAGCCCTAGTCGGATTGTACTATCCTCGATTGAAATTTATGGTCTTATTCCAAGAATTCGGTTTTTACTTGAGACGGCTTATTTGTCGATCCACTTCTATTTCCGTTCGGCAAGGGTTTCTACCTGCTGTCCACCCCTGCTCCATTTCCAAGAATCGTCCCTGAAGCCTATCCTGTTGTACTAAACATGCACCTGTTATAAGATCCTCCGTTTTGATTTCCATGTCCTGCTTATCTACCTATGTGTTCCTACCCCGTGCTTATATATATTAGATCCAGCTGGTCTACAATATTAGACTACTACTACTACTACACTACTTGATCACTTCATCACTTGATCACTTAGCTTTTCTCTACTTCTCGCCCTCGTTCTTGTTGTTTTTCCGCTGTTTTCTTGTTGATCGCTAACCTTTCACCTTTGATCGGTCAGCCGATAGAGCAGGTGGTCGCTGGTTCGCTTGATTGTTCATACACCCTCACTTCACTCACTTGGTAATTTGCACACAGAAATAATTTTTAAGCACGTCTCGCTAAGCAATTTTGCCCGAGAGAGCCCGAAAGCATGTCCATTCCCTCTTTCGTCGCAAACGGAACTCCTTATGTACTTGGATAATATTTTGTATCATAAATGGAAAAGTACTAATAATTTTGAAATTAATAATTATGCTAACTAATTTTATATTATAATTTTCTTGAATTTCCCTATGCTTTCTTTGTGTGTGTACTTGCTTTGTTACCAGCTAAGCGAGTTCATAGTGTACGACCAATTATAACAGCGACCCTGAGATCTACAATAAGGTTGGTGCGATTCTATTTGATTTCTTGTTAGTTAAACAATTTATTAATTTGTTTATTGTGAATATTCATTTAAAGGAGGATATCTCGATTAAGAATTTGATATTCTTTTATGGCGCCCAATGTGCAGGTTTAACCAGTCACTTGTATTTTATTTGCCTCAATCAACGTTATAAATATTATTATAGTATTTATTTAATTTATTTGTCTCACAGCATCCATTGAATTGCCTACCACAGCGATATATTATATTTAATAGTTAGAACCATTTGGATATTGCTGATTGTATAAATTCCAGAACCAAATTCGTCTTTAAAAGGTGTTGGCTGGCAAGTTACTTAGCAGTTAATAAAATCACGAGCCTCAGTTTGTCAATTAGAATGTTAGAACTATTCGCGAACAAGGTTTCGGTAACTTAGAGGTCATAGTTGAAACGTTCCTGAAATAACATCTTGTTAGTGTAAAGTGTTCGCCGATACAAAAGTGTAAACCCATTGTTCTAGATTGATCGAACATATTTTATGCGTAGAGTGAAAGTAAGACAAGAATTCCTCAACCAGATCTGCCTGTCCGTGAAAGCATTATGTAGTCATTATGCACGGTTACCTGACTCAATTGATTCCCGCTACTGTATGCAGGTCTTTTCTTATTTAAGGCACGTAGATGCTAATTATCCTCAAGTAACAGCGGTGATTTATAGGACTAATTAATAACAACATTATTCAGAATTATTTCAAAATACTGAAATCCATAACTATCTAAAACTTGACAAATACAAATAACAACAATAAATTATTGCACCTAACCCGAAAAATATTAATTATATTACTAATCAAAATTATTTTGTGTAGTTATAGTGCCGAAAACTAATACAGGACCTTGTAAAAAATATTTAAGTGAAGTAACCAGAACGGTTCATTAAATTTAACTATTAATAACCGCCTTTGCGAACTTAACACCTACATTTTCTATTAATATAGGATATCAAGTTAGAAATATTGAAGTCTAAATCAAGCTATAAGCCTATAATTACGATTGTTTGTAGATCAAATATTCTCTCATTTGGAAACCTACAATGAGAACGAACTCAAAGTTTGAATACTTTAAGTTCTAGATGAAGGTCGAACCTTGCGAAAGTAATAATTAAAAATCCAAAAGTATTTAAATTGCAGGTAGAGTACAGCACGAGCTACTTCTTTTCAAACTCAATCCTTACAATGCATTAATACAACTAGAATGTTAATTGCTTCATTTGTAAGCTGGTATTATTCTATCAAAGATATTAATAAGAAAATAAATCACAATGGCATTGAATGAACAATAATTCGAATAAAGGCTATAAAAATGCTTTTCAATCGACTTCCCATGTTTAACAAGCTGAATAAGTGAAAAATCTTCTTTAAAATTGTTAAGGAATGCGCCTACTTATGATCTTTGCTGGTCACACAGAGTAGAAAGTAAGAGCTTATAAGTTATAAAAAACGCTACGTTTGAGGTATTTTAATTTAAGAAAAGTACGTAAAATTGGCAAGGAAGCAAAGAAAGTAGAAAATTCTATTTGCTGCTTTGAATAGTAATATTTTTTGTTGCTATTCTTATCAAGCCAACATTAATCAAAGTCGTGCTCTCCTTTAAATCAGTTTTTAAGATATAATTGTAAAGAAACCACGCTGGGAAGAGAATTGAAACGAGGGTGGTCCGTTTTAGCCGGTTGTTTGCAGATATTTATCTGCTTACATAGACAATTTTTACAATATTCAGATTGAAAATACAAATGTTAAACTACTTAGTTCGAGTTACGGATTAAATGATCACTGGAACATCGTAACTAATCATAATTCTACAGACTATTTGCTCTACTTAGCAGTACAGTTTTTGTTTTTATAAGCTGGCGCTTTGGCCGTTATAGTCAGTTACCTAAGAATCAATAATTTAAAAATGAATCCAGTTTTTGCTATTAACAAACAAGTTCCTATAGTTATAATGATGTCATACTGCGAAACCGAATCGATTAATAAAATCGAATTTGGGTTAGCTAAGCGTTTGTCTTATTGTTAATTTCTAATTTTTCAAATTAGTAAATTAATTATAACGGAATATACGTTTTACTTACACTAACATTATTAGCTGTCACGACATAATTCTCTAATACAAATTATTAATTCTTATATAGGGCATACAAAGTTTTTATGTCGTGTTGATGTGTGTATTTACGATTATTAAATTAGGATGTATTTATAGTAACAACATTAATTGTTGTATCTGAAAAACAATTTAATATATTGTTTCGTATTAACAGCAGCAAAGCAAATGATCCAAAAATGAAAACATATCAAAATACAGAATAATTGTAAAAATAATTATTAAGCTGTTGTGAAGAAGTATCTACACCATTCTTCAGTGATACGAAAAAATGTGTTATACAGTAAACAACTTTCATTTATACGATGAAATACTGATATGTACCTATTTCTAGTCCAGTTCATTTACTAGGAAAGCAAACGCTTCGCCAAACTATTAGCAATATTCACTTCAAAAATGTAAAGCAAAGCAAAATAAAATTGTGGCTTTCTACCCTCCATTCTAATACTTTACAATCTCAGCCAAGTACAGGAGCTATACCAAAACCATCAAATATAAACCCTAGAAAGTTATGAAATCCATAAAAATAAGAAAATAAACTAAAAAAAAATAAAATAATTTGCAACAATGCTTTAATATATTCGATATGGAGTTTTTAGAAATACAAAACAGAAAGAACTATTAAACACTGGAATCCCATGACAATACTTCAATTTTTCATAAACAAAGTTTCAAAAGAAATACAAAAAACTATTTGATGACTTTTCAAAGTAATCTCCAATTACTTTAATATAATTATTGCGACGTTTCATATATTTTTGAAATCAGTCGCTGTAGGCATTCGAAGAAACTACTTTCAATTCGGCGGTGACATTTTTATTAATATATTCAACGACTAAAATCGTTTCTTTTTTAACGCAGTTTTGACTTTACGAAAGAAAATGCCGCCGGTGCGAAGGCAGGTTAATAGGGAGATCTTAATAACACCTACTTTCATGAGAAATTAGTGCAGAATAGGCAGATGCACTGTCCTACAACTCATTCGAGAAATGCGTTGCAATAATCTTCGTTACTTCAATGTAGAAATGCCCTATTTACCGTTTGTTAGGAGGCGTAGGTTCTTTATGGATGCCACCCTATTTATCTAAAATACAACAGGTTTTGATTCTATAGTTTTTCAAACGAAACGTTTTGCGTCTTGGTAATGGTTTTGCAGTCCCCTGGAGTCTGAACGAATTCTAGGTACAATACAAATCTTCCTATTTCTCAAATCTTCCTGAAAATTTTCCGAATTGTCTTGTCACGCCTTTAATCTCTACTATATACAAAAATTGGGTGAATTACAAAAACAGCCTCATCACTCCGCCACTGTTTAGGTAGACAATTACACACTGACAGATGCCAGATTCCCGGAAACCCAATTGAAGAAGCAGTAGGTTCAAAACAAATAATTAATAGGCGCCACCAACTTATAATTTTCTAGCATCGTCCGAGGTCGGACCCCAAAAAAAATAATCACCTACCTTTATATTATTTATATCTATCCTATACGTAGGCTTACATCCAAATAATTCGTCGTAAAACAAAAGACAATTTGCAACCAAATCTTTGTTTACTTAATAAACCAACAAAACCCATTCGCAGTTCTAAAATTTCTATGCAAGAACAATGATTTAAAATAAAAGTAGAAGTCCCAATTTTACGTTACTCTGCCGGAATATAACGAAAATGAACTTGGCAACACTCAAACAATTTTTAGGACCTTTATTGCGCTACACAACCACATGCTAGAAATTGTTAGAGTATTCCGTAACTTTGAAGGCCTTCGCGTCACGAATACATGCGTGATCGACGATCAGAAACTATCTTCAAGGCGTGAACTCTTACAAACGCAATATCAGCCCACTATTGGAGTACCCTGTATATCTGCTTTACGTAAAATTGGAATATGGAATATTACAATAGTATTTCATGTGTACACATAACCCCAATTAAATCCCAATGACACAATTCGTTGACCCCATTCAATTAATAAATTAATTCTTAAATAAACATAACGAAATCGTAAACAACAAGACAAGGTTATACAATTTTTTTTAAATGCACTTCCCTTGATCAATACGTAGCGGCAATCAGCTCGACCATACACCAGACTCTCTATTGATAGACCCAGGTGTCCACTCGGTTCGGGAAAAAACCCTCACAAGGATACTCGGCGAGGACAGCGTATCAATTTGAAGAATACGTATAAATGTAGAGTTTTTCTACTGCGTCGTCTTAATTTCTGGAAGTCCCGCTGTACGAATTTTGCCTAATTAAATTTATCTGAGATTAGAATTAAGATTCTGGAAATTACGATAAGACAACAATTTCTGGTTATATCCAACTCACCAGTTGATGGACTCTGGCATAGCACCGAACCAAATCTTCTTTACCGGAGTAAATTTTGTACTGGAAAATAAATTCCTGGAGATTTGTTTCCCTTCAACTATGGGAAAAGTTCCTGTGTGAAGTGACTCTCAAAGCGGAAAACTAATTCCCAATCGACAAACGATTTCAATAAATAATTCACTATTCACAATAATCGTCCGGTAAGGTTGACAACGTTTAACCGACTGACCTAATTACGGAAAACTGTCTTTTAGAATCTCCTTCCCCCAAAATTTTAAACTCGAAACCGCGGCGTCGTCTTGACCTGGACGAACTTCGAAATATTAAAATTCCTATATATGTAAAACGGATTGCCTTATGTTAGGCACGGAAATAGTTACAGTCTCGTTATTGATGTTCAACTCTCATTTGCCATCATTCGGAGGATCTATTGCCACAATTTCACAAACTTTTGCCATCAATTCTGATCGCATGCTCCATGCGTCATCTTGAACATTCTCACGTCCATCATGAAAAGTTTAAACCGTTAAAAACGAGCGCTACTTAAAATGTTATTATGATAAACAGTTTTCAGCGTTTTCTAAATTTCTGCTAAAGTTTTCGTCAATTTACTGCAAAATTTGATATTTACTCGTCGTTCCATGACGACTGTCATAAATGTAATGTACGTACATTTTAGGGTCCCGCGTGGTAACTAACAGCTGGTCGATGTTCACTTGATCACCTTCTATTAATAAAATAGTGAACTACCGTGAAAGTAATAAAAATACAAGTCAAAGATACCCTCGGAATTTTAAAGTCTTGTCTTAATCTGTAAATATAAAGATTACAATTACATATCACATATTACCGGAATGTAAAAATGTTAACAGCGGAACTTGATGAATAGCAATATTCATTTCAAACCTGTTTCACAGAATTTCAACAGCGTTATCCGAATGAGGCTACGAACTTCACTTATATCAATTTTTATCATACTAACAAGATTATTGTGAATAATTTGAGAGAAAGTGGAAGTGTTGAAACGAAAAGAAGATCTGTGAAAAGAACTGCAGAAGTTATTGGTAATGTTAGGGATATCATGGAAGTAACCCATTCTAAGCCGATCAGAAAACTAAACCAAAAACTTGATTTGTTATACGGTACTTGTCGAACCATTAAAAAGAAACCTTTGAGTATATTTCCATACAAAATGCAAATGAGTCATCAACTTTTATCGTGTAATTTCCAACGCAGAACAAATTATTGTCACCGGTTCTTAAACAACATAAATAATAATGACATATTGGATTTTACTTGGTTCAGCGATGAAGCCAGGTTTCACATCATGGGTATCTTAACAGCCAACATATGAGAATAGGCAACAGATAATCCGCATGTACTTCAGGAAACTCCGGTACATCCAATGAAGATCGTTTTATGGGTCACTGTTTCAAGAAGACGAATAATCTTTTGCAGAAAATACAACTGCCGATTATTATCTTCAGAATATCTTAATCCCATTTTGCAATGAACTTCATGGTAATGAAATTAGAAATGGTTACTTACAATGCCACATCACATGCTGTTAATCGTGTCATACAATTTTTACAGGAATTTTATGACGATCGGTTAATTAGTAGGCATTTGTTTCCATCAAGGTCACCCGATCTTACAGTTCCAGACTTCTTTCTATTCCCTTATCTAAGAAACAATATTTTTACTAATAGACCACAGAATCTAGAAGATTTACAAAATGCTATTTCAGAAAAGTTAAATAAACTTACCCCTGTTTAGAAAACAATGGCCAACATTTTCAACATCTTTTATAAAATCCTTTATTTACTTTATTCCGTAAATGTGTATGCAACAATTTTATTTCAAATAAACGTTTATTTACATAGCCCATAACTCAATAACATCACTACTTCGACCACAGGGACTACAAAACACTTGAGACGACAATGTAACTTTGAATATAGCTAACTAAAAGTATAGACAAACACTGGCAAAATAAAGTGTTAATTTTAAACTTCTATTAAATAACCAAATAAATAACTTAATCTAAGACAAGACTTTAAAGTGCCAAGGGCGTCTTTGACTTAGGTTTTTATTGCTCTCACTGTAGTTCACTGTTTTATCTATAGAGGGTGATCAAGTGAAGATCAAGAGGCTGTTAATTACTACGCGGCGCTCTAAAATATACACTATATTTATGTCAATCGTCATGGGGCAAAGGGCAAATATTAAATTTTGCTGAAAATTAGGGAAGACTCTAACAGAAATTTTTAAATTTCCAAGGGTGTCTTTGACTTTAGTTTTTATTGCTCTCGCGGTATTACGTATATGCGGGTTGACTTTTGATTTATTTTCACATTACTAGAGTAACACAGCATCAATTTGGAAATTAAAATGCCAAACCTCGTACGCTCTAAGGTAGTAATTACAACTTACATATCGTCCTTTATAGTACAAAACCTGCTAAAGTAATTTTGGATGCATGCGGAGATATCAGCTAAAATATTTCAGGAACTGTCACAATTAAATATCTGTGCAACAGATTGGAAAAGTGTATGCATACGGAAAGTATGCTGCTTTAACATTTATAATTAATTTTTTGGGTACTACCACTTCCTTCTAATTTATTTCAGATAAATCTAAACAAAACTTCATTCACTGATATACATGTTTAACAGAAGTTGCACTACTTTTATAGTTCTTGCAATACATATAAGCATTGTGTTGTTAAAATGTAGACTAAGTATATGGTTGTAGTATTAATAGGACAAAACAACTGGGCCGTTGATTTATTTAAAGTTCTTTTATCTGCTTTATTTACAAAATTATATGCTTGTCTACGTCGTCGTGGAATAAAGTGTATAGTTCCTTATATCATACTCCACACAGGTACTTCCGCGATTACTTCCCGTAAATGCCACAGTTATTTGATTTATTAATTAATAAGTAAATATGTCCAACTTGCTAATACTGCCATCAGAGCAGCGCGTAGTCGAGCTTCCTGCTTAACTTCACAGGCAGTTAAATCAACAACCAATTTCCTGTGGGCTTTTAACTTATCCCCCGGTAGACATGACTGAGTAATACAAAATTAAAGCTTCAGGTAATTATTAGCAGAAAGTATTGCAACGTATAGTGGTTGAAACAATAAAGCCAGCTATAAAAAATTTACTTGCTGTAGCCAGTTGAGTTCACGACAGTCTAGGATCAAGCAACTTCATAAAAACATTTGCTTGATTAATGATTATTATATATTATTATGATGTTTTATTGTAGGACCTACACATGAGTCCCACATTGAATGGACAAAAAATATTACGTTTGAAAAAAGCGGGAATGTTGCTTTACTTGCACCCATAGTCAAGATGATCTCCCTTTCATATGAGAAAAAAATATAACAATAATCTTACATAAGTTGTTAAAACAACACAAAGAGCACACTTCAAACATAAACTTTCAAAAAACTCTTGTCTCAGGGTTTATAATATAAATTCTGGTAACTGTTATATAACCTTTAAATTCTTGCGCTGGTTAACTGAACAAGGCGAAGGATACAAGGTAGTAAACATGAACTTATAAAATATAGATGCAACAAAGAAATGAATTAAATGTTATCGAATTATCTAAGTGTTTCTTATAGAACCTTAAACAACTTTAACATTTAAATGACAAAGTTACACGAAATAAATAGTAAGGTCTAATTTAACAAAGCACTTTCAAACGGACCTACCTTGTCACATAGAAGCACTTGTGTTGGTAACATTCACTAGATGAAATTAGGATGGCACTCCTGCGCCCTGTTGATCTTGAACTTCAAAACGAAAGTCAATACTTGTTGCTATTTTCTAAGTTGGTCACCGAAAAACTTTGGACTGAGTATTTTCGTATTCGTAAAATCGTTTCACAAGGTAATTAACACAAATATTATTTGCAGCTTATTACTTTAGATATTCAAATATACCAATAAATCAGCAAAAATATTAGCTTTTTAAATTGTTAACCCCAAACTTGCTTCACTTTTCAAATTGTTGTTGATTCGATGTTACTTAGTTGTTTTA
>JABXWE010010074.1:0-27125 GCA_014611495.1 Limonius californicus
GTATGCCTGGTTGCATATTAAAAGGAAATTAAGGGTAAGTCTGTTCGTTACGAGGCAAGGTTTTAGGATAGCACTTGAACAACCGTTTTGAGGAAAATAACTCTACTGTTGAATAAAGATGATATGAACAGTTTCCAGTATGGGAAAGTCCAGGGAGGCAGTCGCGTCCACTTATTTTTAAACTGCAACACTTTCACAAAAATTCATTCTAAACAGAGCTTTTAACTTCTCAAGAGAAATGTCCTCTACATGATAAGAGGAAACAGCAGTCAACTCTGAACAACTACTTCTAATCGGAGTCGAAGTTAGAGGAAGGCCCGCAGCTTAGTACCTGCTCTAAGATGTAATTTCTAGAAGCTTCCTTAATCTGTTGCGGCAATTTGATTCTTATTTTACCTTATTGTGTTGGCATCTATACTATAATATACAGAGTGTTATAAATGTTAAATATTTGAGGAGCACGTAGCACGATCGAAAACAAGTTGAGAACCTTTTAATTAACAGAAGTAGATCCTCAAACAAACCATTTGTAAAATACGTTAGATTTCTGTTTCAAGTTTTATTATTATGTAACACCAAAAAACACACAAGTTGCTGACTTAACTCACTTGGTTCCTTCCGAAGAAAATGTCTAGCTTAGGTCGACATGGAAGAAGAGCATTTCGAAGATCTAACATATGTAAAACAATTAATCATATGCTTTCGGCGTTAAATTTTAATAAAACCGGAATTAAAAAAATCGTTAATATCTCGTAAACGCTTGGTTTACAAAAAGCAATCTAAATCACTAATAAAAATTAAGGATTGAAACCGTAATATAACTAGTCCTTTATCCCGGATGTACCCTCCTGCCCCTCAAATTCACTATCAGTCAGTGCATTTAGAATTGAGTTGAGCTGTGGATCATCTAAGACATATCTGATTGAAATAAAAATTAAAGAATTGATCCAACTGTGAATGTTTAAACAACAGTGGTTTAAATACATTTAAACGGTTTAAGAATAACCTTATATCATATTTATTCACTATTTTACTTATATCTTCAAAAAATTCCACTTCATTTTATTTCTAAACTACGTGTGATTTATTTTTATAGAAGTCACCCCAAGTAATTTTCGATTCCAACCCAATTTATATTTCCGAAACATTTTAACACTGAAGCTTGTCCTAAAGCCTCGAGACTGTCAACTGCTGCTTTTTGCAACAAATCCCTAAATCTGGTTAACAGATTAAACATTAAAGAGACATTTTCCGGCTTTAATTTTTTTGTACGAAAAGTGGTAAAAATAAATAATCTTTCTTGGAACACATTTATAATTTTATATTTGGGGTTTTTTTATGGAATTAATTAATAATATCGAATAGCACAACTTCTTTACTTAAATAGGATTCAAATGAGGTGTAGAAAAATTTCCGTTTCTACACGATTTGTACTGATCTAACCAGTGACGGATTTTACATTTACATGTAAGTGTAATATTCATGTTTAGAAAAATTCCTCTATGGTGCTCAACGCAAAATCTAGAGCATGAATGAATACACACAGATACAAGCAATAGAAGAAGGAACATAGGTAACGTACTTTAGGGCTGTATATGAGAAAGATACGATAACGACTAAAGACAGCGACGAAGCATAAAATAAAATAGCGACGATATTTCTAACGACAGAGCGAATCACCGAAGCCATACGAAAACTAAAAAACGGGAAAGCGTCGGGGCCCGATCAAATTCAAAACGAAATTTTTTAAGTGCGAAGAAAATGACCTAAACATGTAATTGAGAAAACATGACAAGAGGAATCCCAAAAACTATAGAGGTATTACGCTGGTTAGTTGCATTATGTAGGGACCGCGGTGGTCGAGTGCAAGAACGCATTGGCCACTCGAGGTCACAGTAAATGCAGTTGCTCCGTTGGGGCGATCGAATCCCGACCGGGGCAACCGCATTTGCTTAGTTAAGTTTAGGGTGCATGTTGCATGAATGTTTAGTATGTAAGGGACGCCCGCACCCCCCTGAAGTAATGCGAAAAGCGGTTCCAGGGGGGGGGGGAACGGTAGTATGAATGAGTGAGAAAAAAAAGTTGTATTATGTAATTATTTACATATTAAAAGCGTTCACTGCCAATACGGTTGAACTAAGTGAACAACAAGGATTCCAAAACAACCAAAGTACAACAGACGCAAATTGTGGAAAAATCCATTGAGTACAACAAACCGGCTTTTATATGCTTCATTGATGTCAAGACAGCGTTTGATAGAATAAAAGTAAACGACATTTTAGAAACATTAAAAGAAAAACATGTAGGTATCCTAGGAAATAATACACATAAGGTGTGGTTCGGAAAAAAAGTAACAGACTTTGAATTTAAATTTCTGATCCTAGCAAAAATATATTATCAATTGATTCACACATGATAATATAAGTATTATATTAAGAATGTCTGCTTTTTCAAAAAAGATTCTTAAATAATGGCAAAATTCGCCGAACAAATAGAAAAGCGTAAAAAAATGTTAAACAAATACAAAAATTCAGAGTCAGTCATGTTCAGATTAACCCTATTAAAGCTTCCGCGTTCTACCCTTAAAAAAGTTATTAGAACATATAAACAACGATTGTCTACAAAAAGAAAAGGTGGTGCCAGTCGAGGAATTCGATTTCAGGACAAAAATTTAGCTGCATGGATAGGACAGTCCTTCAGAAGAAATCCCAGTTTATCTGAACGTACTGTAGCAAATAAATTTGGCACATCAAAAGCCATCGCACATCGAGTAAAAGTAAAAGCAGGCTTGAAGACTTACAAAATCCAAAAATTTTCAGATAGAGATCAGGAGAAGGACGAAAGATTGTATAACCACTTTTTGACAAAGTTAGACTGCTGCGTTATGGACGACTAAACTTATTGCATAGCCGACTTCAGTCAAACACCGGGCCAAGAATTTTATGTTGCTTAGCAAAGAGGAAAAGTTACTGAAAAATTTAAGATGAGGAAGGCTAGCAAATACCCAAAAAATTTGAAATCGAAAAAGTGATTCTTTCATTACCACTGGATACATTAATGGTAACATTTAAGTTAAAGAATGTTTAAAAAAGAGGTTTCTTCCTTTTATAACTTCTCACAACACTTCAGTATTCTTCTGGACCGATTTAGCTACATGCCATTGTGGAAAATTAACTAGAGTTTTACTAGAGCAACGTTATCATTGTCCCAAAGGATTCCAATCCGTCAAATTGTCCTGAGCTGCGGCCAATCGAGCGTTATAGGGTTTTAATGAAAAGACAATTAAAAGACACTTAACATCGATCTGCTAACATACATGATATTTGGCAAAAGTGGAAAAAGTAGAAATAAATATGACCAAGGTTGATGTACAAACTTTAATAAAAAGAATGAAGTCTAAGGCTCGTCACTTCTGGCATAAATAATAAAATCAATAAATTCTTCTATACATTTGAATGTTCCACACAATAATAAATACTTTTACATCATACGAGCTATTCTTTTAACTGTTGAAAGCCTGCTACTTTTTTCTAAACCACATCTTAATAGCAGCACAATTAAACACACATACATACTAAGGCATCTATACGAACCAACAACAAATTGACAGAAGAAATCGATGTATTAATCGGCATCGGACAGGGAGATTCATGGAGCCCTCTACTATTTAAATAATAATGGATAAAATTATAGAGAATGTATAAACATACGTACAAAATGAGAAACCAATCACTGAAACTGATGTGCTACGCAGATGACGCCGTTTGCTAAAAAATAAGATGATTTACAAAGGTTACTGCACATCTTTGGCTGACAGCCATATCTTACAACCTAGAGATATCATTAGAAAAAATCAAATCCCTAGTAATATCTAGAGAACCTAAAAGATGCAGATTGGTAATCAATGAGAAAATCATTGGATAGGTAATACGTTTTATGGTAAATACCTAGGAGTCGAAATATCAAGCAACAGGAACCTAAATACAGAGGTTCAATATCTAATCAGTAGCAGCAAGCATAGCAGGATGCCTAACGGACATAACATGGAGTAACAAGAACATAAACAAAGAATCAAAGGTTAGAACATACAAAATATCTATTCGTCCCATAATTACATATGCTTAAAAAACAAGAGCAGACACTGTACACACTAATAGATCGCTCCGTATCATCAAAACTAAGGTTCGAAGATTCATATCGAGAATATAAGACAGATGTGCAATGTCCAAAATATTGTAACATGGACGAGAAAACTCTGTAGAAAGTGGAATGAGCACGTATCAGTAATGCCCAACGATAGACTGCCAAAAAATGCTAGAGATCACAAACCTGAAACAACGCACCTACCTGGGAGACCACCAAAACGCTGAAAGGACAGCTAGAACTCTGTGTCACAAGAACAACAATAATATTTTAAGAAGTAGGTCTACGACCTATTAGAAGAGGAAGAAGAAACATGTCTGCTCAAAAATAAATAATAATCTGAATGCAAATTCACTTTTTAGTTTTCATTACTTTGCACTGCCAACAAAATAATATTCGAAAAGAGGAAAGTTGTAGGTACTTAACAGGCCACAGACGAAGAAGAAGGAAAGCATATTTCAGAATCGCCTGACGCCCGAGGCGTATATATTTAAAAGTCTAGATACTGCTCTTATAGTAAAGTACTTGTACAATTGTTTCTAAATTTCGAATAAATAGTTTACTTAAATAAATTTGATGCACTACATAGGTAACGAGCGATCAAAAACTTTTCAGGTTAGGATTGGCTGTGAGTGCTACAAAGCATGTCGCAGCTGTCATGTTACGTTTCGGCCGTACCGTAGTGAACCTAACCTCAAAACGTATCTCATCTCAATAAAACGCATTTTAAAAAGTAAACAAACAAATTACAACAAGCAGATTAAACAGATTTTGACAGGTGAATAAATGATTTTAATTTGAGAGTTGTTTAAATTGGCATTTGTTTATAGTTCAATCTCATACATAGAAGAACATTTCCTAGCCCGGCCTCCTAATTGGAAAACGTTCTGATCACATGTTAGTTGTAATACGTAATAAACTGCGTGGTGTTAGTTTAATATTATAAGGCGATGGAGGGCTACAAATTAGAAAAGTGCTTGTGCCTCATATTACCTAAATACGCCACTGGATCCAACAAAAACCTCCTTTTAATTTTAATTCTAAGCAAAAATAATTCTGCGCGTAAAAAATACCTTATAGTTCCACAACGAAATATTTGGATAGAATTCATTTTCAGCCTTTCTTTCTTTAGAATTTAAATATTATTAATTATCGTTACATATTTATTTACTTGGATGGAATTTAAGAAAGCATAACTCCTGATACACAACACAGCGAAGACAGTTTTCAAACGAGTTGTTAAAAATAGTACAGTATAGTTTGTGATCTAAAACCTATAAACCAGTGGCGGCTCGCCAAGTGAAGTAGGTGAAGTGCCTCTTCACCTAAAATTTTCATTCACTTGCGAACATTTATTTAAATTACGTAACAAATTATTTATCGGCATTACACCTATTAGGAGTCGTTTATTTATGGCACACATACTCGTAGATACAATCAGCTTAGTGAAAACAAGCACATTACATTTTTTCTGGTCCCCTTGGATTTAAAATTTAAATTTTAAATGCAGGCCGTCGAGCGTGAACAAATCTTACACAATTGTAGTGAAATCAGCCTCAAACGTATTTTAACTCTGCACTTATACCTCCGTTGCCATGGTAACGCCTACGTCAATATCTACATTTGGTCCACGGTGAATCGCGCAAGTGAAAAGTTCAGTCGCAATCAGCCGCTGAACTGCATGTTCAGGTTTGACCGTCGGTTTTTAAACGATTTCAACAATTTTGAATTCACATTTTTAACTGTAGTATTTCATGATATTTTCCCTCTCACTGGCATATTATTTGATGTTCTCCAAAGAAATCAAAGGATTTTAATTTTTGTGTTACAATAATAAATAAAACTATGGAACCATTAAAGAGGAAAAGGAATAACGATTTCTTTGATACACTCTTTGAAAAGACCAAGGAAATAGAAATTATACACATCGATATTTCTAAGCGCCCTAAGCGGGAATTCGCTGACCTTACAAATAGAAGAAAATATAGAATTTTGTTTTATGAAGTACTGGATCACATTGTAATGGAAATGGAAGTAAGGTTTCAAGACCGCGATAAGTTACAATTTATCTTTGGCCGATACTACGAAATCGAAAATTCGTTCGTTTTTTCCGTCTAAAGCATTTAAAAGTTTAGGTCAATTTTACGGCAAAATATTTACAAAAAGTCAGTGTCTTAAAAACGAATTAAATCTCTTTATGCCGATGAAGGTTACCGCAATCTACAGACCCAAGAATTACTAGAAAATCTCAATGAGAACAAAGAAATTTTTACCGAAGCCTACAAATTGTTTTGCCTCATATTAACTGTTCCGTCGACAAGTGCATCAATGGAAAGAAGTTTTCTTCCCTTAAACGAATAAAAACGTACTTAAGAAATACCAGTATCTCAAAATAGGCTTTCTTCTTTGATAAATATTTCAATACAAAAAGAACTTTTATTAGAATTAATAAAAAATCAACCATTTTACGAAGACATAATAAATAATTTTGCTGCATTAAAAGACAGAAGGATAGACTTGGTCTACAAAAACTAGGTAAGTTGACATTGAATTATTTTTTTCTATTTGATATTATTAGGGTTATTCTAATAGCACTTCACCTATTTTTTTACCCGCAAGCCGTCACTGCTATAAACGCTTCTGGCTAGCAAAAAAATGCAAAACAATACTGTATTATATTTTCAATTATCCTGATAACTTTATCCAACATCCCTGTATTTGTCTCACACCGCGTCCCCTATTTCCATCAACGTCACCGCAACACTTCCCAAATTCCAGCTCCGTTTTTATTCGGAAACATTTTCTGCGCCACTGTTCGGGCAAGTCATACCTCAATCAACAGGTGGCACAGGTAGTTCCACTGATTGCCCCCTGCATTCACCTCTCGCGGATGTGGACGATTCATTGACAAAACAGAGCGACGCATGCGTTCGTCTCCGGCAATGCCTTATCATCAGAAATTGACACAAACCGAACCGATTCATAATGCCAGAAACAACATAAACTGTTGCCAAACACATACCTGCTGGGTGCTCAGGTCGAGGCCCAGAAAAGTCCGTCCATTATTGGACACCATCGTGCTGAAGTTCCTCCAGGGCCCCACTCGAAACTAGAACATGCTCTTGTCGAACGCGAACTGTTGTAGATTGTGGGAAGTTCGAGTTGGGTTAACTCCTGCTCAAAGGCGACCTTACATAGAGGTCAAGGCACTCCGAGAGAATGCGTCATTTCTTGCCTTTTAGATTATAATTTACTAATTTACACTTACCTATGTGCATGTGCGAGTAATTTGGGACTAGTTTGGATGAGAGATAAAAAGTACTAATTGTTATCTAGAGCCTAGAGCTTGGTGTAATCGATTTTATCGCGTAATTGTTATGCAAACAAGTATAATGATGAAATTGAGCCTTGTTCGTGTATGCGATTATGCAACGGCAAATGTGTTCGTTGCAATCAAGACCGATGGCTTATGTTTGTAATTAAGTGATAAATAATGTTTCCAGCCAGAGCAATTCCAAACATATTCCAGTATATATTGGTTTGTTTACACTCGGTTCGTGGATGGCACTGTAAAAAAAGCAGAAGTGCCAATAATTAAAACTATACAGCATGGTGATACAAGTTCTGCCCAAAATTCATAATTATGTTATTTAATGTTTTCTGAGAAAACCTTGAAACACATGAATTGTATTGTGTAAAAGTAAATCTAACGTAATATTTTTTCTATCGGTTTGTTTCCGCGCTTACTGATGAAGTCATCACTATTTTCTTTTAAATTGCAATCTCGTTTTTCCCTCTTATATTGAGAAACCTCATCAATTAAATGGTGCCGTAAAAAAAGTAGTAACTCACACAACGTAAGTTCAAAAATAAAGCAATTTACTTTTATTGAAAATAACGCACCACATCTGTTTAGGTTTAGATTTTTCGCATATTGAATTGGTTCCAGCTCTAGCAATTCTTTTTCCAAATAATGAAGATCCTGGTAAGCCCCACCCAAGCATTTGGTTTCAACAAGATGGTTCTTCTCTCTTTTTGTGTACAAATCCAGGAGTTTTTTGGCCATATGTTCTGTGATCGATGGTTAGGGCAGCAAAAACCGTTTGACTGGCCTGTGCGATCACCTGATTTAACGCCGGTCGCGTTCTTCCTATGCGGTCATGTGAAATCGCCAGTTTATGTTAGTAGACCAAACAATTTAGACGATTTAATGAGCCGGGTTCGTTTAGAAATGGTAAATATCTGCCCAGAAATTGATGAACGTGCGATACAAAGTATTTACACACGCGCTGGCCAATGCCAACAGGTTAATGGCGGACAATGTAAACATTTCCATTGGGTAATTTTTTTTAAGTTTACATTTTTATAAAATATAATTTTGAATTGTTTGAACTTTATGTGTATGTTATTCAAAAAAAAATGTTATGTGAAGTACTAAAACGGGGAAAATGGGGTTGCTACTTAAAAAAAAGGATGGACTAAAGACGCAGAATAAAAGTCTGATAAAAATTTATGTTATAAAAGGCCTTTTTTAAAAATAAAATTGATGTGTTTCGGGGTTTTACCAAAAAACAGTAAATACCACTGAACTTCGAATAAACACAAAACAAAACAACGCAAAGCGAAGTGTTGGTGCATATGGGAGTTCAATGCCATTAATATGTATTAAATTAAATTCTGAAATAAAAACATTTTTAAATCGAAATTCTACCGGGAAACATAACCTCAATGTCATTTATTGATGTTCTAGGAAAACGCCTAAATAAGATTTCCATATAAATCTTTACTTAGTCATTGGTCCTTAAATACTAACTTACTTACATTCCATTAATATGTTCGAAATTTCATTTTTACCAATAGAAAACTATTAAATTCAAATGTTATACCAAAACAAATGTAAATATTACTTCAGGGATTTTTCCAGCAGCAAACCTAAATATTCTCTCCATTCACTTCGTTTTTTAGTCCTTAAATGCGAGTCTTAATTATTCACACGACACTTATTATTATCAAATTTTATTCGAAATTACAGAAAATTTTAAATCGTCATTTTATTGCTAATAATAATTTTCAATTACATTTTACAAGAGCAAACTAAAGCTGTTTTTTCAGTTCGTTATTTAATTTGTATTATTATTAACATTTATTTGCGAACGCTAATATGCAAAGGAGTTAATTTTAGAATCTGCATTTTACCGAAAAAAATAATTAGAACGTTATTCAAGCAAAGTATCCTTTGCCCTTGAGTTCATGAGAAATATCCGTTTTGAACCTCTAGAAACCAAAAATAAGTGGTTTCTAAGAAATATGTAAGTGAGTGTGTATGCGTGCTTGTATGCATGTGTAGAGAGTAATAGAATGCGTCTGCGCATGAGCGCAACGTCTAGTCCGATTTTAATGAAATTTAAAATACAGTACAGGGCCACTAATCCGGACATGCGTTAGCTCGGATCCTCCAATAATTCTGTCGGATAGTTTTATACTATTCAACTCCGTAATTCGGACTCAGTTGAAAATCACGTGCGCTATCCGTACCTACATAAATTTGAGGAAATTCTTTAATTATCTACTAAAACCTCAAACGGCTAACGTATACGTTTTTTTCATGCGCCCATTTAGTTTGTTGATCTGGTGAAAGTACATCTTAAACTCTTAAAATAATGTGCATAATTTTAATATTTTAAGAGTATCCGTTTTATAGACGGAAGATTCAACGTACCAAAGTCAACGGTAAAATTAGACAGTTAATTTCAACCACATTGCAAGAACCAAGTATGTATGATTGCGCGAGTAATAAAAAAAATAATAAAACGGAGCTTATATGTAAGTTCCAAAAAAGTTTTTCTTCTAGGTGAACATCCTAAGGTGAAGAAGGCTTTGTATACTTGGTTCTCGCAACAAAGAAGTCTTCGCCTACCAATTTCATCAGAAATTTTAAATTTAAATGGCAAATTTTTTATACAGGTATAACAAGAAAAGCTTATTTTGTTGCAAGCTTTGGCTAGTTGAATGAAATTGAATTCGATATTTGAAAATTTGAAGGAAAACGGTGCCGGTAATAAATGCGGTAGTACCATTCCAAGAGAAGCTCAACGAAATTAATTGAACAGAAATGCGGGTGTTATAACGATGACATGTGGCGTTTTGGAAAACTGTGCCAAATACCGTTTGGGTTATCATCATCATCATCATCATCATCATCATCTGACATGGAGCTGACTGGGTTATGATAAGAAAAAAACATGGCTCCCGGCAGAAACATTTCCAATTCTGAGGAAAGCTTTAATTGGGCAACTGGACAAAATAACGAGGTGGCAATTTTTACAGGTCCAGATTGCCCTGCACAGTGCACAAGCTTCAATAGCGGACCATAATGCGTTGAAATTACCGATTCCTAACGCGAGTTTGAAGAAGAATCTTTTAATAAAATGGTGCAGAAAGTTGCTGATGTTCAGAAGAAAATAGTACACCAATGCAAAATGTTATTTTTTTAAGTATATTGAAAGAAAATACCAGTACACATATTTTTTAAAAGGCAAAGCAGTAAAAAATGGGTTACATTTTAAATAAAATGATTCTTTGTGAACAGAGTTGTTCTTTGTTTATCAAATTAGGTATAACCCACTAAAAAATCTTGCTTGTTTGATTTGTGTATTTTTTCTATTTCTATGTTCCGTAATATTCCTAAATCCGAACGATGGAGAATTGTATCTGTCCGGAATAGCGAAGCTCTATTGTATACAGGTTTATCAAAAATTGTTCCAGACAATAAGCTCCTGAAAAAACCCGATATCGGAATTCGAAGTTAAACATATTTTTTGTGGCTGAGGAATGCTATGAAGTGTTTACTACAAACCGAATGGTTCTCTCCAAACTTTCTACCTTCAAAATTAAGGCTGCTACCATTTGCTGAAAATTCCGACTTTAGGGTTCGTTTACTAAACACGGATACCCCAAATGGCTTAAACTAAATGCAAAATACACTTCGTTTCATATGAAATGCACCAGCCATTAAAAATAAAGCTACGGGTTTGAAACTTTGCTAAAATAATGTTTCATTATTATTGCTTATGAAATAATCAAGTTTCCATAAAAAATAGATTAACTATTATAAGAAAACAATAACAACAACGAAAACAAAATTAATAATGTGTAACATCGCCATGAAGAGCAATGCAAGCATTTACTCGTCGTGGCATGCTTTCTATCAAGTGGTCTATGTTCTCCTGGGGTATCTCGTTCCATATGACCTCAAGTTGGTGTCTCAGATCGTCTAAGTTGTTAGAAGCTCTTGGCGATAATCTTAGTCGCCAGCCCATCATGTCCCAAAGATCGGCGATAAGTCCGGTGATCGTGCAGGCCAGGGCAATATTTGGAGTTGTTGGAAAATACCGTTTGGCAACGTCTTTGCCCATAAACAAAACCTTGAATTGTCACTGAAGACAATGCCGTTCCATTGCTGATTCCAGTGCTGCCGCTCTTGATACCACAAAGCCTAAAGGTGCCCCTAGACGATCAATATTATCGTCAATAATATTGCCCAATATATTACTGGGACGACCCACCCGTTGCAATATTATTGCCCAATAAATTAGTTTAGGACTGACACTTCTGCAGTCAACATGTGGAATAAGAATAAACCAAGTTGTGTGACCATTGCTTTAATTATAGCTATAAAAAGGAAGGAGAAAAAAAAGCGCAGATGGATGAAGGAATGGTTAAAAAAAAGAAATGAATACACTCATGAAAATTTGTTAGGTGAGCTAAGAATAAGTGAACGAACTGATTTTCGAAACTTTTTGCGAATGGACGGTACATTATTTCTGAAGTTAGTGCGCAACGTATTCAATTTTTTAACTAACTGGGACTTATCAGCGTCTGGATACTTCTGTCTATATTTACTCTATATTTAGAAATCAAACGTTCGTATTGTTCATTTTTTTAAATTCTGCTACTATAATCTGTGCTTTTGATATTCCACAAAGCCTGGTACAGCTCTATACACTCCAAAATACATTTTCTTTCTTCCTCTTTATTCATCTCGGTACTCTGTAGAATTTGTAGATTCGATGTTCACTGCACGGCCGCGGAGACGGAAACTGGCCCAGTATTGCGCAATATAGCCCACAGACGAGTCAATATTTATCAGATTGCGCAATAAAAATCAAACTTTTTGATTGACTCAATATATTGTGCAATCTTTCAATATAATCTACAGGTGGTCAATATTATTGTGCAATATATTGACGATAATATTGATCGTCTAGGGATCGCTTAACAGCCTTGTGATATGCAGTTAAAGGGAACCGTTGGAATGGACGATAGGATCGCAGCCCAAAAGAAGAGATTTTTCTGTAAATTGTTGCCATTGCCACCCGGCGGCGAAGAGCTCGCATTCAGTCTACAGCAACAGACCTTGTTGTTTGAAAGCGGTCTCGTGTAGCAATTCTTCGAAGAAGTCGATCTTCACGAACATTGCTGCTACGTGGAGATATACAAGCTGGGCGATGTCGCTGAATGCCTTCTTCTGATCAAGCAGACCATATTCGTGCAACTGTAGTGCGGTCCCGATTTACCCTTCTACCAATTTTACGAAAAGAAAGTCCAGCTTCTTTCATGCCGATAATCCGACCTCTGTCAAAATCGGAAATGTGGTTAAAATTTCTACGTTGTCTTACTGAAGGCATTTTAAAACATTAATTCTGTCACAAAATGTAAGAAAATCTCGAAACAACTAATTAATGTTCACTAAATATTGTTTCGTTTCTAAGCAACAAGTTGATGAGAGACAGTAGGGGAACACCACAACCACTTGATTTTTTAATGAAAATAGTTTTATAAATAAATAGAATTATACTGTGCACAAAATGTATGGAAAATAAATATATAAATATAGTTTATTAAATGTTCTAATTAATTTTTGTGATTTAATAGAGGTGAAGGAGACCTATAAAATTATATTTTTTTAGCCATGTTAGCATGTGAGACGAATTTCTGGATATATTCAGTTAAATGCTTCTGTAGGTACTCAAAAATCGTTAATCCTGTAGACTGGTACAGTAAATTATTTAATGATCCTTGGGCGTTGGAGACTTTTTAAAACAAATGATTTATAAAAATTTGCACACAACCAAAAGGATTATAAAGAGGGATTTTAAGTCCCGGTTTTATTAATTGGTGAGACCTTCTATTAATTTTCCAATATTTTAAGTTTAACCACCTACAACATATTGTTTTGTAATAAAAGCATACAATTTATATATCACTATAAAGAAGCAGCGTGGCGGACAAGTGCGAGTACTAGTCAAACAGTACTCAAAGTTAAGCAACGATCCGCGCGGTCAGCACTTGGATGGGTGACCAAATATCTACACTAACACGCTGCTTTCGTGATGCCTCGGAGAGTACCTTAAACCGTTGATCCCCCTAGGTTAGTGTACCACCGCACTAACCCCTATAGTGCCTTTCAGAGTCGCCGTGCAGCATGGAGAAGATACAAATACAAGGTTGTCAAACTTATTTGTGAAGCACCTTTGAAACATAAAATTTAATCCCATTCACACAAAGGTTTGAAGTATGGTAATGCTATTGTAACTCCTAAAAGAAGCGTGTTGTGTTAAATGCTAGGTTAGTGGTTCTACATTTATATTTTATTAAACCTGAGAGTACAATTTTTGCTATGTGCAATTAATTGTTTATTATTTACATATTTATAAGAGTAAAAAAGAAACAAAACAATTACCAGCTTGATATCATATGCAAGCACTATTATATAACTGAGAAAATAAATTACATAAAATTATGAAGATTTTTGTGAAATATACGACATGTTTTATAGTTAATTATCACTGTCGCTAAAAATATTTAGATCACTATCACTATCACCCGCGCTGATATTGATAATTATGGGCTCTATTTGGTCCATTATGTTGTCAACTTCCCACATTGACTTTTCTATTTTCTCCGCATGGCCTACGTAGTTGCTCCAATGTTCTGGTGTCACTTGAGAATATGCCTTCTTAATTAAATTTTCAAGTCATTTACCTTAGAAGTAGTATTTTTCGCACTTAGTACCTTTTTACTTGGCTCCATACCATTTCAATTGGGTTAAGCTCACAGTGATACGGTGGTAAACGGAGAATTGTAACATTGTGTTTTTTAGCGATATTTTCTATTAAATACCCAGCATCATACTTATATTTAAATGTTTTTACTACGTTTACTATGTTTTACTGGAGTAATTCTTTTTTCAAGTAATTTTCTTCAATATGATGATCCTTTGAGCGAAGCCAATCTTTGATGCGATCCTTGTTCCAAGAATTATTTGCAAATAATTCTGATTTCCTACTATGATAAGATGCGTTATCCATCACCACCACGCTTTTCTCGGGAATATATGGTATTAACGAGTCTTCAAACCATTTTTCGAAAAGTGGGCCGTCCATTTAGTCGTGGTAGTCTTGCGTGTTTTTTTTTGCTAAAAATGTGAGTTCCGCTCCTTCAATAAATCCATTACTGCTTCCCGCGTTGAGCAAAACAAAACGGGGCCCGCGTTGAGTCGGTGCCTTTAATCCAGGCGATAAACCTTGGACGAATGCTTGCCTGAAGGATTTTACTGAAGTGTCCGCCATTCTCTATCAACACTGTGCCCAATATTTACCCATGACTCATCGTCATCATCATAGAAACGCGATGAAAGTTGTGATTGAAAATTGGGTCGCAAATACTAAAAAGTTAAGAAACGCTGCCTTAAACAGAGTTAAAGTGGCAGAACGGTGCGGAACTGAGCCTTCGAACATCCCCGCAAACATTACCCATAAGCACTTTACTTTGTCACTGTGCAGATATTTTTACGTAAATTTTGGACACATAATAGAAGATATAGTCACTCTCGGCTTTACCAAATGTGATGCGAATTCACTAAGCATTAGCATATTCATATATGCCTTAAGTTTCAAAGTAATATTGCTTGGATGGTCTAGTAGTGCATCCTCAAAACTACAGAAAATGTTTTTTTGTGTTTCACTTATTTCGTTTTTACTATACCACGGTGGCATCCATGGGAGCTTTCCTTGTTAAATACTAATAATAATCTTCTTTACATCCCAGTTTATTTGCAATGTGTGCGGAAAACAATAAACAAATGTTATGACAAATACAAACACGATGATCACATTTACACATGCGTGATGATCATACATACAAACATGTAGGGAGTTGCCCAGTGGCTTCCACCTCTTCATTAATCTTTACAGGGTTATTTGGCTGATGTAATAGTAATAAACATACACCGCAATGTTAAATATTTAGTTAAATCTAGTCTTTCTGTTCCTTCATCTTCCTTCATTTAATTGGTAGCCAGCTGGTTTGGGTGAACGCTAAGCCCATCGATGTACTTTTCACTAAAGTTTTTGACTTCGTCTTTTACAGACTCGATTTGCAGAGCTTGTCTTATAATATTGTTTGTTACGAACTATGGCGCACACACTAATATACGCAACATTTTAGCTTGAAACCGTTCTAGTATTTCGATGTTAGGCAGCTGTGCTGAATGCCTTAGGTCTACACCGGTTTTAACACACACTTAGATAAAAGCACTTGTTCTCTATAGACAATTTTGAATTTGGTCCTATCAGCCAGTACATCTTGTTGAATTCGGTTCCTAATTGTTTTCTTTTCTGCCAAATGTGGATCTTCCAATTCAAACAGCGGTTCAGGTGCAGTCCTAGATATCTTGCTGCTTCGGCTTGTAGTTAGTTCGGCTTACCATTTAGTTTTACGGGGAGGGGGGGAGCAAGTACTTCTTCTTAGAGTAAACGTAACGTGGACTGATTTTCGTTCGTTTGCTTTAATGCGCCATCGCCTGAGTCAGTGCTGGACCTTGTTCAGAAGTTCTTGCAGATAAGTAGATGCTGTTATTGGATTTGCATGCGAAGCCATTATGGCGGTACCGTCCGCGAACGTTGCTGTTGTAGTGAGTTTCGATGTAGGTGGGTCTGCCGTGAATAGTAAGTACAGGACAGGCCCTAGAACACCATGTTGGGAAAACCGGAACTGATAGGATATAGTTCTGTGTAGGCTTCTTGGTATTTGACCCACTAGTGTCCCTCGCTCAGATACGACTTGATTACTTCAAAGATGCCATGAGGAAGCTGCTGCTTGATTTTGTGCAATGTCCTGTCTGCTAGACTTTATCGAAAGCTTGGCTGACGTCTATTAATACTGCGCAACAGTATTTTTTCCCTCTAGATCCCTATTTATTTTGTGCACTACTCTATGCACTTGTTCTACTGTGGAGTGGCTTCCTCTAAATCCAAGCTTATGGCTCGGTATTAGTCGCCTTTCCTCCAAATATGGTTTAATCCGTTTTAGGAGCAATTTCTCTAGTATCTTTGATATCACCGTTAACAGACTTATTGGTCTGTATGACGACACGTTCTCAGAGTATTTTCCAGATTTTGCTAATACTGTAATTTCCGCAACTTTCCACTGCATCGGAACGCTCAGTCTTATTACCGCATTAAACAATAATGGTATATGTCATATTGGCTCTTCCGGCAACTATTATTATATATTATAATAATTAATATTAGTAAAACTATTGGAAGAGATCAACTTGACCAAAAGTAACTACGAGGGAGAGTCAAATGAAAACCGTAAAAGTGCCCTAAAAATGTACCGAAGGAAACTTTGCCTTACAAGTTGGCAGAAATATTATTTTTGAGATGTAGAAGATTTTGTTAATGACGCATCAGAGCAACAATTGAAAATGTTGACACAGCGACAGCTTAAAAATGGCAACTCTACTACTCTATTGCACCAGAGAAGAGCAACGTTCTGTTATTCGTTTCTTGCACCGTAATGGCGTGAAACCCATTGATACCCATCGTAGGATGAAGCTACTACACGGAAATTCATGTTTGTCACTCCAACATGTGTATGATTGGAGCAACAAGTTAAAAAACGGGTTGATTTCCGTAGCTCATTCTCACCGACTTGGTCAAGCAAAGCGTGTTGTGACTCCTTAATTGATTGCGGCAGTTGATGAAACAAGATCGTCTGGTGAAATCGCTGAAATTTTAAGCCATGTTCTCTACATCACATTATGTGCATGACATCCTCCAATTCCGTAAAGTTTCAGTAAGGTGGCTGCCAAAGCAATTGACACCAGAATTGAAACAACGACGTTTCGATGCTTGTAAAGAACTTTTGCGACGAAAAATTTCGTCACAACTTACGGCAGGAAAGGTTATGCTGACCTTTTTATTGGGATGTAAGAGGAGTAATTTTGGAGGACTACGTGCCTAATGGGGTTACTGATACTAATGTCACATACTAAGAACTCCTAAACAACCATTTCAAGCCTGCCATCAGAACCAAAAGGTGCGGATTTGTGAGTTCTGACATTCTCTTGCAGTACGACAACGCTCGGTCATATACTGCACGTTCAAGGGTGGCAACCATCCAGTATTTAAAGTTTGAGAACTACCACATCCTCCTTAGTCCCCTGACCTCGCTCAAGCGATCACTGTGTCTATGGTCCACTTAAAAGGCAAAATTGACATACTGGTTTTGGAATTTCTTCAATAAAGGTATTTAACAACGTTTTTAAAATTTTCATTTGAGCCTGTCTGGTATTATCGACTTATTCTAAAAAATTCAGAAATTTCAGTTGCTGTGATAAATGTATGTTGGGTTGCGTCAACCACTTTTAAGATGGGACAACTTAACTGACTCACCCTGAATGCAAATTTTAGGATATCCAATATACGTTATAGTTTTGTTAGGCTACGTTTTACGTCAGTGCATTCCTTAAAAAATCGGTTTATTTGATACGAAACTAACTAAAATCTTAACAGTCAGTAACCAAAAGCTTTGTTAAACAACGTCTAGGCAAAAAAAGTTCTTGGACAGAAGTATCTGAATTGGATGGTTGCTTTTGCTGTTAAGCATTGTTTTACATCATAATAGTTCCTCATTATTTTTCTGTAACTATTATTGGTACTTTATGTTAAATTTATTAATTTATTAAATTCGCTTTAAAAATGTCTGCAATAACCTAAATAAACACGAATCACTGAAACGTAAATTTGCAAGTTGATTGAAAGGGGAATCCTAAAAATAGTCATTGTCTGCAATACCTTATATCAGCGTGCCTTAATTGTCGAACTTTTCGTTGATTTTTGTAGCTAGTCAAGAATTGTAAATCATCTTTCATAACATAACTAATGGAAAACGAATTAAAATCCTGTTTCACACTAAGATTTTGCAAATGTGTAGTATTGAAGACAACAATTTGTGGCAGACCGCAAATACTTATTCACAGACGTTCCCACGTGTGAATCATGAAGATCGCGTAGGTAAATAATTAGAACTAATTAGGTAAATGAGGCAAGTTCGTGAATCAACAAGTTAATAGGATCACGTATAACCGTATTTTTATTGTTATTATATGTAAGACAAACTAGGCCTTGAATTTGTTTTGTACTGAATTCAATGCTTCAAAAATTAAAGCATGGACAAGATACGATATCTACGGATACGACTACAGCGAATATTGCACCGCATCACCAATAATCAATTAAGTTGTTTTAGGAAACAAGTCTATTAATCAACAATCGTTCAAACATTTCATTAAATGATTGTTAGACCATCGACTAATCAACTATTTACTTAATCAAATAATTGATTAATGGAACAGGTAATTAATTAATTAATTAATCAGTTAATTACATAATCGATAAATAAACTAACGAAATGATACCTTAGCCATCCTTCGTTACGTGTTAATAAAATAACATTAGTAGTATTTTCCGCTAATAAAAATTTTTCATTAATGCTTTAAAATTGTGCCCTCTCCATTATTTACAAAACGTTTAATTTATAATAAATTACAATAACAGCAATATACAATCAATAAGCAAATTGGTTAATTAATTACACCCACTCATTTACTAAATAATAAATTAATCTAACAAGCAGTTTATTGACAAACCATTTACAAGTCGAACAATCAATTAGATCGACAATTTATTAATTGAGCATCCGAGTAATAGTTAACAAAAGAATTGATAATTCAAGCGCCTTAGTAGCAGTTAATCGTTTTTATGGATAGTAGTAAACATTTCGAACGTTCACATTTATTAAAAAAATACATCTACCAAATGGCAGGTATATTAATCAATCTATTAAAAAAAACTTGCTAATTGGTTTATGGATTAATTGATGAGGTAAGAAATAATAATCAACAATCAGATACTAGGTTAATTCTCTTATGTATTAATAAATAAATAAATTCTAAATATACCCAATACAAGTTGGTAATGTAAAGTTATGTATTTTGAATGTGAAGATCATGGATTATAAGTTATTACAAACATAAAGGATTGTATTAATTAAATAACTGTTTTGTTAATGGTAAATAATTATTGAAATAGAAATTTGAAAAATAGATTCATCAACCAATTACATAAGAGATTAATCGATTTTATGTGGAAAGTAGATTTTCCAAAATGTTTATGAAAGTTTTAATGAGCTGCAAGTAGATTAAATCTATTAATAATTAATTATTTTAAAAAATATATGATATGTATTGATTAAAAAATCATTCGATTCGCTGAATAATCAATTAATGCGAAATATAAATCAAACAAACAATATGTCTATTACTTGGTTAAACAATAAAACATTTTTGAAAATATCTATCATCGATCTGTAGAATAGTAAAATACTGATAGATCCTTTAAAGGATTACTCCTTTGAACTACGGTTACAGTAAAATAATCTAATACAGATAATAGATAATAGATAAAATTTGTTATTAAAGAAATTCATTGATGAATCAGTTAGTCAATTCATGGCTGTCAATCGCGCTGTCAATATTTTGACCTGCTAATAATAAACATTGATAATTAGCTCTCACGAGAGACTTCAATTCTAGGAAGCGCGTCCTGCGGATGGCAGATGGGAGAGGCCCTGGAGGGAGGATTGCTGTAAATATTCACAATAAGCAGCTGTGGAATAAAGGAAAGGAGTAAACCTCTTTAAAAAATCCTAGTCGTCGAAGTTGGTGATTGGGACAAAGGGCCAGTACCTCTGTTCTCGGAAAACAAACATGTAAATTTCTAAAAATCCCAAAGCATTCGCCTTGGAATATGCATGGATTCAACAGACTACAACATAAGCTTTGAAAACGGATAAAGATATTATGAACATCGAATGTACGGGGAGTTGGTAATAAGAAAATCGAAATACTGAAGGAAGTGAAACAAAAAAGAAAGAACACGGAATAAAAAGAACGTAAAGTCAACACTCATCTTATATGGAGTGTCCTGCAGAAACAAAATAAAGCTTAGAAATGGGTATAAATAAAATCGAAAGACACATATGCAAAGTATGTAAAGAATATTGAGAAGCAATTACTGAACGAGTGATAAAATCGATACGAAAATAAGCAGATGAATGCTAATCCTTTTAGTGCAGCATATATTCCCAGCCAAGATGACGATAACACATTGATGAGCAACAAGAGGACCACGGGCCGCATGCGGCCCTCTTAAGTTGTTTGTGAGATCCGCTATGGTCAATGTTTGCCAACATTGAAGAACTTGTTGCGAAGCCGTGCCAAATATCGCATTTAGTTATTATTATTTTCTTTCTTTATTAATTCAAATTATATATCAGCAAATTATTGTGATATACGAGGGCAGCCTTTTAAGTTAAAACAAAAACTAGGAAAGAAACAAATTTTTTGGAACAAACTGTTTTATTGCTTTTCAAAATATTCGCCTTTTAGATAACTGTTCTTCGATCCTCTAAAGGAATGTTTGCGACATCTCCAGTACAACCGAAGAAACAAGCGATCATTTTCTTGGAAGTGCTTCGTTAACGAACAACTTTTGTGGAATACGGTTCATCTTGGAACACCCAAACAGTGGATTGTTGCTTAGTTTCCGGTTCATACGAATATATCCAAGTTTCCTCACCTGTTACGGTGTTGTATACGGATTTTGCAGTTCCTCGGTTTTAAACTGCCACTGTTTTCACAATAACAAATGCTAAATTTTACGAAAATAGTAATGACACATCTCAATAGCGCCATCTAGTGGTCGTTTGCAGAAAGTTAAAAAGCTGCCTTCATTACAATTCAAAGCCTATTTTAGGAATTTTGATCTTTTAGGTAGATTTATATTTGTATGTTACAAAATCAAAATAAACCTAAGTAACGAAAAATAAATACTTTCTTCTCAATACACGTAACAAAAAAAAATAAAAATAAAATAAAAAATATTTGTATGCGGCCTGAATCGAGTATTTCATTTTCTATTTGACCCGGGAAAATAAAGGTTCACTGCAGTAAAAGAAATTAATGAAGTGTGGGACAATGGGAACTGATAACATCAGAGGAGTGGAAGGAAGATATAATAATAAAGCAGTGGGGAGTTGCGGTAAAGGCGTTAACAACAACAATGGACAAACACTGATAGAAGAAATATGTGAGCAGAAATAGTAGTAGTAGTAGTAGAAATAGTACATATGTGCCTATACATACGTAGGAAGTTAAAAGGAAAAGTAAAAGTTCTATTATATACTAGACTATGACTCGACACTACTCTCATTCGAAGATTCAGGATGTAAAAGAGTTCAGAGGTGTGAATTGTGGTAGTTATTACTTGACAGAAAACAAGTTAATGTTTCCTCCATACATTTCAAAAACAAAAAGGACCACAAACTGAAGAAGTAAAACATTATAAAAGCGATTGAACGATATAGCATCCAAAAATTGGGGGAAAAGTACCTCGTTCCTATATAAACAAAGACTAAACCAAATCTTAGTGGAAAATAAAGAATGTGCTATGGAATAATTATATAGTTTCATAACGAAATATATCTGTCCAGCGAATACAAGATATACTAGATTAGGATGTATTTATAACGAATCATCTATCAATCATTTAATCAGTGCATCTATTGTATGAATCGAATAACCTATGCTCTTCCCTCAACATGCTAGTTAGTTGATTAATCCACTAATCGATAAATAATCGATTAGCATATTTTGTTTCAGCTTTGGTCTCTCCAAACTATAATATAAGAGAAATATAATTTTTTAACATGAAATTAGTTTTTGTTTTTAAATAGTTTCTCAGGTACGTTTTTAACTAAGCACCTGCCACTATTCATCCAAGTATTTACAAACAAATCAACAACGGATCCGTTTTAAAAGTAAATTTTAAGAAACATACATCGTGGGATGTAGAACATTACCATTGTGAATTAGCCTTTTAGAAAATAAAATTATCGTAAATGTGGTTTCAGGCTAGTATGACACGACATAGAATTTTATACAAAACACTGCAAAGCATGTATGCCACAAACCAAAATTTTGTTAGAAATTCTGTCTGTTAAGGTGCGCAAATAGGTCAAAACTACTTTGGCATCTATGAAGAAACTATCACAAAAATCATCTGATAATGGATAATGTACAATTCTATCAAGGTTTCATAATAATTGTTTGGATTTGTTTACATAATCCAATCTTGTTAATTTGTTAGTGTCTTGTATTGTATTATTTTTTTGCGTTTTTAGGTAATTTTTTTGGTGTTTATAAGTTATGCTAAATGTGGACAACAGCAAAATAGCATGGTACTAAACATGCTATCAACACTAATAAACAAAATGCACAATAGCTAAGTTTTTAAGAGTAGCAACATTGAATGCCAACGGCACCCAACAGCACAAGAAATTAAACTATTGATAACAATTCTATTGATATATTTTTGATCAGTGAAACACACTTTACTTGTAAATCTTATTTTAACCTACCACAATATAAAACGTATTACTCTAATCATCCAGACAATACAGCACATGCTGGAAGTGCAATTTTATTAAAAATAGTATTAGCCATTACGAACTTCCAAAGTTTGATAAAGAGTATCTACAGGGAGCACAAATTTAAGTAAAAATGTTACCTTATGACTTAACAATAACATCTGTATACTGCCCACCCCAACATAATATCAAGAAACAAAATTTTAGCGAGTTGCTTTCAAACACTAGGATCTAAGTTAATTGCAGATGATGAGTATAATAGTAAACACACCCTTTGGAATCCCGATTGATCACACAAAAAGGCAGAGAATTATATAAGTTGCTATTAGAACATCATTACTCATACCCATCAACGGGAACTCCAACTTATTGGCCTACAGATCCAAATAAGATTCCGGATCTCTTAGATTTCTATGTCACAAATGGAATTTCCGCATCACATTTAGATGTAATCCCAAGCCTTGATCTCTCATCGGATCATACACCGATAATCGCAACTGTCAGCATGTTTGCCATAAACAAAAACCCTATGCCTAAGCTACACAACAAAAGAACGAATTGGGAAGAATATAGACATAAAGTAAAACAAGAAACAAAATTGAACATACGTCTTAAGACTCCCAAACAAATCGCAGCAACCCTAGCGGATTTTGCCGATATGCCTATACAAGCAGTGCAACAAACTACGCCACAGAATAATTCACAACAGAGACCTAAGCACATATCCATAGAGTTAAAGCAACTTATAGCAGTGAAAAGAAGAGCTAGGGCAAAGTGGCAACGAAGTCACGCATCTGCAGACAAAGCATTACTCAATCGATCCAGCAACAAACTAACAGCAAAACTT
The DNA here is from genome assembly GCA_014611495.1 of Limonius californicus. Classification (NCBI taxonomy): domain Eukaryota; kingdom Metazoa; phylum Arthropoda; class Insecta; order Coleoptera; family Elateridae; genus Limonius; species Limonius californicus. Next base: position 23,825 of record JABXWE010010074.1, read on the forward strand.
AAAGAACTAAGAGATCATTCACTTCATGAGTATCTGTCACGCCTATTTAAATTTTTGAAAAATAAATTAATGAAGTGTAGAAACACTCTCGATGCTACGCCACTGCTCAGGTAGAAAATTAATAACCTGACAATGTTAGTATCCCGGAAAACCCAATCGAAGAAGGATTGGATTCTAAACAAATAAATAATAGGCGCCACCGACTTGTAATTTACTAATATCGTCCGAGGTGTAAGATGGGAAGTCGGACCCTCGAGATGGCTAATCACCTAGCTTATCTTTCGTATCTTTCCTTAGATAAACTTAGTTCTTTATAATCGTCGATAAAGAAAAGACAAGTTGCAACTAACTTCGTTTAATTTCTAATTAACACAACCCCACAAGTATAATTCAAAAAAACCAGTCCCAATTTTACGTAATAAAGAAATAAATAAAATTACTTTCGGGCGAAACTCTATGACTATGACTACGCTTATCGAATCATCATAATATTAAGGTTCTAGCTCAAAATCACGTTACGAGAGGCCTCCGCTAAACGAAATCCTGCGTGGTCATAACCGACCAAAAATAGAAAAATTCAACCTGAAAACGCATGCAAACGCAATGTCATCCCACTATCGGAGCACCCTATACATAAACACGTAAACTTGTTCCCCAATACAATAACGTTGATAATATAATAATAATTAAGGTCTATATATACTTAATTATTCCCCAACATTACAAATCCCGGACAAAATCAGTTAACGAAATGGTTTATATGTGAAAATAATGCAATCATAAATAACAAAAGTCACGTCCTCAAAAATATTAACGCGAAATAATATTAAATTCACTTCCCTGTTGCAAGTGTAACGCCTATCTCTGCGAGCAGGTATCAACGCGGTTATCACCAGAGCCAGCGTTTGGATCGGTCGAGGAAAAACCCATCCCCAACGTTCTCGGCGATGTTTGCGTGCTTAGTTGACCTTATCAACGGAGTTCCCAACCAAGCGTATCTTGCCAGTCGATGGAAAACTGGCCACAAAAAAATCAGTTTGACCGGAATAATCTCTATATTGGAATACTAATTCCAGGAGTTTTTTGACTTCCTCTAAACTAGGACCCAACTCCTGTGCCGTGAAGTTTTAAATCGGAAAACTAATTTCCAAATCGATAACGATTTACTAAAATTTTCACTCACTTGGCACGTATATGTCCGACCAACCGTCAATATTCAAGTCTTCGTTCCTGGACTTGTCGTTCTAAAATTTTTGGGTATCCCCCTCAATTTTCCGAAACTCCATAGGCCTGAAGGCCTATAGCTTGGTTCATCTTCCTCCACATCTTCCTATTTTGCACCTCTTGCTCCCAGTTTGTTATTCCCAGTTCTTGTAAGTCCTCCTGCACTCCTTCCCACCAGGTTTTGTGTGGACGTCCTCTCCGATTGCGCCCCCCTAAAGTCGTACTGTATATCTTTTTGGTGAGATCCTTTCTTTCCATTCTCGTTATATGGCCCAACCATTGTAGTCTGTTCTGTTGAAGTATTCTTCTTATTCCTGGTTCCTTGTATAGGCCTTCCAACTCTGCATTTGTTCTCAGTCTCCATTCTCCCTGCTCTTGCACCCCTCCGTAAATTCTCCTCAAGATCTTCCTCTCCCAGATCTCCAGTTTTTTGCAATCTCTCTTAGTTAATACCCACGTCTCACTCGCGTAAGTAATAATTGGTCTAATTATGGTTTCATACACTTTCACTTTTAATGCTCGCCCTATATTTTTGTTACTCAGTATGTTATTGAGTGCGCCCGCACACCTAGATCCTGTCATTAACCTTTTATCTATCTCTTGCGACACACTTCCATCACTAGTTAGCTCCACCCCCAGGTACACTGCACTATTTGTGTATTGGAACTCATACACTTTCCCTTCCTCACTATGTAAACTCAGTTGTTCGTCTATTTCTTGCCTTGCTTTTCCTTGTCTTCATTTATAATTAACCCTACTTCCTTCGCTTTATGTTCTAGCTTTTTCACCACCTGCTTTAATTCCTCTCTAGTTTTTGCCATTATTATCAGGTCATCAGCATATGCTAAGCATTGGTACGATTGTTGTAGGATGTTGAACGTTGTATTTATTTGGCTACCTCTTAGTACATGTTCCAAAACTATATTAAATAACAAAGGTGACAGAGGGTCTCCTTGTTTCAGACCTAAATTAATGTTGAATTTTCTTGATAATACTCCATGACTTCTTACTCGGCCTGACGTACCCGTTAAGGTCATCTTATCAGGTCTATTGTTTCTTTTCTGAATTCCAGTTCTTCTAAGGCTTTCACAATCTTTTCTCTAGCGATTCTATCGTATGCCTGTTTAAAATCAATCAGCAGGGTATAGATCCTTCCATTTTTCTTCCTATATTTCTCCTGTATTTGTCTCATTATGAAAATATTGTCCACCGTTGCTTTCCCTTTCTTGAAACCTGCTTGGTATTGACCAATTTTTCCCTCAGCTTCTTCTTGTAGTCTTCTTTTAATTGCATGTGCTAAAATTTTGTAAGCTACGTTTAAGAGGGCAATTGGTCTGTAGTTCTTCATTTCTTGCCTGTTGCCCTTTTTATATATGGGACATATAATTGCTTGGAGCTACTCTTCCGGCATTTCTTTCCTTCCCCATACTTTTATAATAACTTCATACACTTTCTTTATCAACTCCTCCCCCGCGTATTTAATTAGTTCTACTTCTACTTCATCTGTGCCGGAGCTCTTGTTATTTTTCATTTCCGTGATAATATCTCGTATCTCTTCTTGTGTGGGTGCCGTTGTTATGTCTTCTTCTTGATATGCCTGATTTGTGCATGGGAGCTCTTTTGTCTCTTCTGTCAGTATCTCTTCAAAGTACCCTGCCCAAGCGTTTGATATTTGCTCTTCATCTACGCATAATTCTTTTTTATTTCTCATTATGAGTGTCTGGGATTGGTATCCTTGTTTTTCCCTCCTTATATTTTTGTAGAATTCCCTTGTGTTCCTTTTATTATATAAATCTTCTATCTTTTCCAACTGTTCCTTTTGTTGCTCTCTTTTCTTTTTCCTACATACGTCATTTGCTTTGTTCCTTGCTCTTTTTTAATATTCCTCCCTTTCCTTTGATTGATCTTGTAACTAGTTGAGTCTTGCTTGCTTCCTTTCTTCTACTGCTTTTTCGCATTCTTTGTCATACCAGTCTTTATTCTTCCCTCTCTTTTTAGTTTCTAACATTTTTGTTCCATCTATAATTATTTTTCTTTTAGCGCATTCCACTCATTTTGAACATCCTCTTCTCTTGTT
>JABXWE010010075.1:0-56802 GCA_014611495.1 Limonius californicus
ATATCAGATTTTTGCTTCATATTCCGAAATTACAACTAATTAATACACCGTGGAAAAAAATTTTTGCACTCTTGAGCTGATATTTGTTACTCTCGTAAATGGTATAAATCCTTGTATCTACAATAATTTCCTGGAAAACGGTTAACCCGTATTTCCTGTTATTTTATGATTTTTTTTCAAAAAACACGTATTAAAATATCCTGTTGTAACATTACCAACAATGGTCTAAATTCCCATATCTACAATAATTTTAATTATTAAGATTGTTTTTTCTCCACGCAAGTTTTACTACTCTCATTTTTTAGATAATGTTAAGGAATATCAGATTTTTGCTTCATATTCCGAAATTACAACTAATTAATACACCGTGGAGAGCATTTTCAACACTCTTCAGCTGATATTTGTTATTCTCGTAAATGGTATAAATCCTTGTATCTGCAATAATTTCCTGGCAAACGGTTAACATGTATTTCCTGTTATTTTATGATTTTTTTCAAAAACACGTATTAAAATATCCTGTTGTAACATTACCCTCATAAATGGTCTAAATTTCCGTCGTATCTACAATAATTTTAATTATTAAGATTGTTTTTTCTCTACGCAAGTTCTACACCGCTCTCATTTTTAGATAATGTTAAGGAATATCAGATTTTGCTTCATATTCCGAAATTACAACTGGAAAAATTTAATACAAAGTCTACCCCGTGGAAAGCATTTTTTTGCACTCTTCAGCTGATATTTGTTACTCTCGTAAATGGGTCTAAATTTCCGTATCTGCAATAATTTCCTGGAAACGGTTAACATGTATTTCCTGTTATTTTATGATTTTTTACCTTCAGTTGATATTTGTTACTCTCGTAAATGGGTCTAAATTTCCGTATCTGCAATAATTTCTTGAGACTTAATGGTTTAATTAAAAATGATTTCTAATGATTTAACTACTTCCTTTTTTTCAAATGCAAGACGCAAGAATCTCACGAGTCTTACTACTACTACTAATTATTAATGACATTTTACACATCTTTCAAAAGGTTACAACAGCTTACAACATGTACAACCGTTGCGTGGAGTAGAATAATGAGGAAAATTCAAATTTCGTTAATAACTTTTTTGCTAAATTTGCAAAATTCAAAACTTGCTGAACATATTATATTTTTACTCTAGAAACCTAAGTAATAATTGCAGTAGTCACCACACCCCACATCGAAATTTTTAAGCATCACTCATTTCCGAAACCCATCATTCATCAGTATTCATCACCTGTACCTATTCTGCCTTGCATTAGAAATTGGACGGATGCACGTTACTATTTAAGAAATACATTACAATATTTCACTGAAGTGTTTCCAAACTAAAAATTAAATTATCTCGGATCTTTGCGTTCGGTTAATTATTCCACAGAACCCTGATTGGGACACGCATTTTTCGCAACGATTCATTCATCTCCCACCGCAACAATTCATCAGTATTCATCACCATTAGTCAGTTTGTGTCTTGCAATGCAATTAATAATTGTAACAAGTTAGACAGGAGTGGACATTCTTTTTAGGAATTTCAGATTTCTTTTGATCACATTCCTTTGATTTTATTCCTTTTAAATGTGTGAGTGGGGGTTCACAGGGGACCACATTACAACATGAGGTCTACCATCTGCCCCAGATTCTCACACGTCAAAAAATTAGATTCAGATTACGGAGGAGTGGGGGTGGACTCAAGAGGCTCACATTTTTCCATTTACATTCAATGGAATTAGTCATAGGCACACACTGCCAATACTAATTCCACCCACATTGTTTTTTCTCTGCCCCAGATTATATAATTAACTTATTCAACCACACACACACACACGCCACCACTAATCACACATTTCAGAATTCAAATCTCCCGCCAAAATGGGCGTGGCCACGCGGTCACGTGACTTTCAAAAGTAGGAGGAGTGGGGGTGGTCTCAAGAGGGGTCATACCTACTGATAAAGGCACATCATTCTAATTCAATCAAATACGGAGAAAACGTATTAACTCTTTGCCGAACTTATAACCTACTTTAGCCGCTCTATCATCTAATGTTTTGTCAAAATAAAGTAAATGGCCACGCTATTGACGTTTCATCAATTTGGAAGGGTCAAATTAGAAAAACATACAATTGCGAACTGTCTCAAAACATTTCTATTTTTAATGTGTGTTAACGCTGACGTTTAAAACGATAATGGTATCACATCACTTAGGTTAAGTCATATACGAACAACAGATTTTTAACTTCTGTTTTATATATAATCACAATCTACTCCTAAAATCCGATAAGCCTGACGTTTAAAAACCGTTTTCTAGGGAAAATGATCACGGTAATGACATCACACCAGTTAGGTTAAGTCATATACGAAGACCAGATTTCTAACTTCTGCTTTATATATAATCATAATCTACTCCTAAAATCCCCTAAGCCTTACGTTTAAAAACTGTTTTCTAGGGGAAATATCATGGTAATGACTTCACATCATTTTGGTTAAGTCATATACGCAGAACAGATTTCTAACTTCTGTTTTATATATACCATAAGCACAATCTACTCCTAAAATCCCTTAAGCCTGACGTTTAAAACCCGTTTTCTAGAGAAAATGATCACGGTAATGACATCACATCGTTTAGGTTAAGTCATCTACGCAGAACAGATTCCTAACTTCTGTTTCATATATAATCACAATCTACTCCTAAAATCCCCTAAGCTTGACGTTTAAGAAACCGTTTCCTAGGGAAAATGGTCGCGGTATGACATCACATCATTTAGGTTAGGTCATATACGCAGAACAAATTTCTAACTTCTGTTTTATATATAATCACAATCTACTCCTAAAATCCCCTAAGCCTTACGTTTAAAAACCGTTTTCTAGGGAAAATGATCACGGTAACGACATCACATCATTTTGGTTCAGTCATGTACCCCGAACAGATATCTAACTTCTGTTTTATACATACCACAAGCACAATCTACTTCTAAAATCCCCTAAGCTTAACGTTTAAAACCCGTTTTCTAGGGAAAATGATCACGGTAATGACATCACATCATTTAGGTTAAGTCATCTACGCAGAACAGATTCCTAACTTCTGTTTCATATATAATCACAACCTACTCCTAAAATCCCCTAAGCTTGACGTTTAAGCAACCGTTTTCTAGGGAAAATGATCGAGGTAATGACATCGCATCATGTAGGTTAAGTCATATACGAAAAACAGATTTCTAACTTCTGTTTTATATATAATCGCAATCTACTTCTAAAATCCCCTAAGCCTGATGTTTAAAAACCGTTTTCTAGGGCAAATGCTCACGATAATGATATCAGATCACTTAGGTTAAGCCGTATACAAAGAATATAGTTCCAACTTTTGTTTTGTATATGATCACAATCTATACCGAAAATCCCTTAAGTCTAACGTTTTAAAAACGTTCTCTAGGGAAAATGTTCACACTCATGACATTACATCACTTTAGTTAAATCAACTATGCAGAACAGACCTTTAAATTTCGTGTTATATATTATTACAATCTACCTCAAAAAACCCATAAGCATGGCCTTTTAAAAACATTCCCTAGGCAAAAGTGATCACGCTAATAATATCACATCACTTTGGTTAAGTCAACTACGACAAGCAGCCTTTTAGCTTTCATTTTATAGAGAATTACAATCTACCTTAAAAACCCTCAAGTCTGACGTTTTGTAAACGTCCTCTAGCAAACATAATCACGCTAATAACATTACATCATATTGGTTAAGTAAAATATGAAGTACAGACGTATAACTTATATGAATACAATCTACTTCAAAGAACCCTTAAGCCTGACGTTTTGAAAACGTTCCTCAGGGAAAATGATAACGGTAATGACGTCGCATCATTGTGGATAAGTTAAATACGAAACACGGACTTTTAACTTTCGTTTTATACACCACCACAATCTACCTCTAAAAACCCTCAAATCTAGTGTTTTAAAAACGTTTTCTAAGTATAATGATTATGTTTTATGTATGCTTACAATTTACTTTAACCCCCCCCCCCCCAATGATGTTTTATAAACATTTCTTAAGGAAAATGATCACGACAATGACATCAAATCGTTGTGAGGGGAGATGATCACGAACAGTTTGGTTAGTTGAACCAACTACGAAAAACAGGTCGTTAATTTTTATTTTATAGATGATTACAATCTAGTTACCTCAACAATTTTTAAGTTTGACGTTTTATAAACGTTCTTTAAAGTCAGTAAATAAAATCTTATCACATTGGTGAGTCAACTAACAAGAACAGGCCGTTGACTTTCGTTTTATACACGATTACAATCTATCTAAAAAAAACGGTGTGAAAAGGTCTCTAGGAAAAATGATCATACCAATGACATCATATCAACTACGACAAGCAGACTTTAAAGTTTCTACCTCAAAAAACTCTTGAACCTGCCATTTTAAAATCGTTTAGAGAAAATAATCACGCTAATGACATCACATTATATTGATTAAGCCAAATACGAAGAACAGACGCCTAGCTTTCGTTATGTATATGATTACAATCTCAAAAAACCTTAAGCCTGACGTTTCATAATCGTTCTCTAGGGAATATTATCATGCCAATGACATCACATCATTTTTGTTAGATCAAATAGGAAGAAAAGACTTTTAACTTTCGTTTCATACACCATCACAATCTACTTCTCGAAACCCTCAAGACTAATGTTTTAAAAACATTTTTTAAAGATAATGATTACGGTAATGATATCACATCTCTTTGGTTAAGTAAACTACGACAAGCAGTTATAAATTTTGTTTTATACACGATTGTAACCTACCTCAAAAATCCCTAAGCCTGACGTTTTATGTTCTAAGGAAAATAATGACGTTAATGACATCACAACGTTTTCGTCAAACACAATGAACATACCTTTACATTCGTTTTATATAGGATTAGGTCACGATAATGTTTGTTTATGTCAACTACTAGAAAGACTTTTAAGTTTTGCTTCATACACGATTATAACCTACCTCACAGAATCCTTAAGCCGGACCTTCCGTAATCGTTCTTTAGGAAAAATGATCATTCAAATGGTATCACATCACTTTGGTTAAGTCAACTACGACAAGCAGTTTTAAGTTTTTGTTTTATACACGATTATAATCTACCTCGAAAACCCCTGCCTGACGTTCTATGAACGTTCTTTAGAGAGAGTGATCAGTTAATGATATCACATTATATTGTTAAGGTTAAATGATAAAAATAAGCCCTTGCTAACGTTCTTTTTACTACAATTACGAGCTATCTCAAAGTAGTTTCATGTCAGACGTCTTGATAATGTTGCCCATGAATGCTTATAATTATATTTTGATCAACTTTCATAATACCAACCACTAATTGATTATAAACAATCAGCACTTAGGTACCCCGCAAGATTTTTTTGTCGAACATGGTACGGTTGGTACGTTGCCTAAATTAACACAAACTCATGCCGTCTGTTATATAAAACTTACCGTTCCCAACTTAAACGTCTAGATACGTTGGTATCATCTACGACGGTTTGCTGTTTAGGTGCTTGATTTAGAAGGCGAGTTAATTTATACAAGCCACTACCGCTTGTGCTTGGGCTTGATATTCTATAAGCCCTTGCTGCAACTACGTGCGGGGCTGGAACTCTGTAAAGAAAATCATTAAAGCTGATAAATGTTCTGAAGCACCATCTTCATTAAGAGATCACTTTTGCTGTTACCAACATTACCCACATTTAAATTACATTTATTTATCTATTTATAGATATTTAAATGGATGTACAAAATGGAAACCTTCTTTTTTAATGCTCAACGTAATACCTTTGAACACTGCAGAAAACCCTAAATGACTGCAGAAATATTAACAATAAAGAAGCTAAGAAGACCGTAGACAAATAACGACACCCAACTGCATCAATAAATACAACAGGCAATACAAACAAGAATTCCTTGTACAAAGAATAATGGTTACATGAAAAATGCGATTAATAGGAAATTTAGAAATACAACATAAACTTTGGAACTACATATATCAGTATCAATGAAATTGCAGGTAATCCCAAGAGAGACACTCTTTACAATATCTTCAACTAAAATAAGAAATTTTCCAACAAAAATTAACAGGAAAACGTACGGAAAAGTATATAGAATATATGTCCGATGACTGAGCAGAACATCGTTATGAATGGCTGAAAGCTAGTAAGCTGTTAAAGTTTAGAATTCTTGAAACTCACTGGTGATGACAATGTAGAGGTACTGATTAGCCCCTTTAGTTTGATATATCGAACTAGAGTTATGGCAACTGAATGGGGAAAGGTCATATTGATCCGATAACGAATGCAGAAAATGCAAGTAAGTGTGACTTACTACTTATTAGTCTTATGCGCGCTTGGTGCAATAAGTACTCTAACGTACAATATAGATTGAATGTGAGAAACACTGAAAACAGTATTTAGCCTAGCGCCCTAGCAGATATACCATAGGATGATAGAGATCAACATCAAATCGTATATGTATGTTTTTACATTTGTTCTAAATATAATCAGAAATCCCAACTGGAAACAGATACAGTGAGAGTGGTAAATGAAACCACTAACACGAACGAACGCACTCGAAGATATTAAATACGACATTAAAATGAGAGAATTAGTTAGTGAACTAGGAATTACGAAGGACAATGCAACGACCACTGCACAACTAGGACTAAATGTTAACACTAACACAGTTAATGGTATTCAGCTAAACTCCTAGGGTGCACACTGAATAAATTTCCATAATTTCTATACCTGGGATGTTGACTGAAGGAAGTCTTGGATCCAGATTTAGAACTCCGAATACGAATAGAACTAGCAGCTTTCCTGAAAATGAAAAACTCACTTATTAACCTAAGTTAAAACCTTTCAACAGTCCGATGTGTGCAATACTACATATACTCGATACTACTGGATGGTGTTGAAACATGGACATTAACACTCACTTCATAAACAGAAGGATTCTGCACATATATTGGACTGAACACATTGCCAATGATGAAGTACTTAGAAGGATCTACACAACCAAAAACTACAAACAAATGTTGAAAGACTTACGACCGTATACAAGTACCGCTTCCTACAACTTATCAAGGAGTGCAAAGTGAATGGAAATAGAGAATCAGGGCGAAAAGAAAGATAGTGGTTTAAAGATATTAAGGAATGGACGAGAATTATGAGGCACACTTATACCACCAAAAAGACGAGAAGATTTTGTTAGAATTGTTCTAACATTTATTAATGTAGGCGGCATCTTAAGGAGAAGAAATACACTAAAGTAGGCATTTAAACAGGAAGAGAGCTCGCTGACATCAGAATTTATCAGAAGTGTCAAGTAAGCATGATTTACTTATTTAAGGTAAAAGGTAGAAGATAGGAAGGAATGGATAAAAATTATATATAGATATTGTTAAAATATCAGGAATTTGCTGCCATTTGAAGAATGGCAAACGTTAAGTTTAGTTATTTTGCTTCTAGAAACGGGTAGTTTGTGTACAAATGGAGATCACAAACCATAATGGGCTGTCACAGGTCACATAGTAAACAACTTGATATTTAGATGCAGGAAGTTACTGGTGTATTGTATTATTCAGCATACAGTTTGACAGATTTCTTACCTGAGTAAAACAGTTCCATCAGCTCCTCGTTCTGGTCCATAACTGCCAGACCCACACAGTCTACTAATGGCTGATTTTCGACGAACATCGAGGGTTACTGAATCGTCCCATACCTTAGCTGAATGACACCTGGGCGTGAGACTCACCCTGTGTCCCATATATGTCGACGTTGGTGATTGCACATCTGGAATAAAATTGTCTTATTTGTTTTGTGTTTGGTTCTTGACATGATGGTATAAAACAATAGAGGTTTTTTCAATGTTTTGTATGTTTTAGCAATGTGGAATGATTGTATTAAATTATTGTGTTATATCTGAAAAATAATATTATACAGTATTTGATTTACAGCTGAGCAGAGATAATCGCCATAATCAGCAGCATCAGAAATATTTTTCGCAAACTAGTCAATGGAAACATTTTACTGGTTATATTAGTATACTGTACATGAATAAAAAAGCTTTTGTTAAATGTCCGTTATAGTTTCTAAATTGTATAATACAGGGTGTTGAACTGTAATAGTGTAATATATTGTAAGGACATATAGTAGAGGTCTATACAAGTCTAACAGTTTTAATAAACATGGGTACGAAAATGAACCGGTTTCGAAATACATAGCTTGTTGTGTAGGTACCTTAGCATCATTACGTTCTTTCTCCATATTTTCTGAACCTTTACTTTCCAATTGGTGATTTGTACTGCTGTGAGATCTTCCATTACACAGTTTACTTGATTTTGTGTTCCGCTTGACCGGTGCTCGTTTGAGTTTCACTGGCTGATCTTATCGAAGAATTTATTTTACATCCTAATGTGTTTCCAAGTCATCTAATTCTTTGTGCATTTGTTTATTTCAGGTTATTTTACTACAAGTTCCTTTTAATTAACTGATTGTAGATGGTATCGGGGGTCGTTCGGGCAGAATCTGCTCTTTCTCAATTCGATCTACTAAGATTTTTTGTGAAACCCTTCTGATCGAATAAAACCTAATTGCTGAACTTCTTACGGCTTGCTGAGGAGCTATTTTGATCATTGTTTTGGGTGTTGTATACACTTTTTCGAGATACGAAATCTTCGGTGGGTTATAACTGTAATGTTTTCTTTATTTTAAACTTTATTTGAGGCGCAGGTACCCTGATCTTGGTAGAAATTAAACACCACAATATCAGCAAAACGTATTTAGTCTAAAACTAAATCTAAACACAGAAACACAATAAAACAACCAAACAATAAGTAAAGCTAAATCTAAACACAGAAACAATAAAATAACCAAACAATAATAAAACCTGTGGTGGTGACAATGGTCGTCGTGGCGTTGTTTGCGGGTTATCTTCCCCAGCAGCTACCGACTCGATGCAAATGTTGCTGTCTTGGATGCTGAGGATGGCCGCGTCGGTATCTGTTACACTGACAGCAGCGTCGATATCTGTCACACTGACAGCAGCGTCGATATCTTTATATCCTGATTATGCGGACAGCGTCGTCTCGCTACCCGTACGACGCACACCTTCTGTTGATCACCAGTTTTCACTCGACCTTGCAACTCTGGCGCCCTATCACCATCTGTCTTTTCTCTTCCACCCTCTGACAGTGTCTTCACCAAACCACAACCACAAATCATATATACAGGGTACCATCACAGTAAAGTACTACTTTACGTTACATAACTTTGCAGTTGCAGTTTCAGTTGCATCTTCACAGAGTCCACAAATGTATAATGTCATTCGTTTTGCCCATTTTATTGAGATATCTCAATGGGTAATGTCCGGTGAGAAGGAAGGTTACCTGCCTTAACGCCTGTTTGCTAAGTTTGAGTAATTCGCTCTGTTTGGCGAGACGCGAAACGTTCTTCGCCTGTCTTGCGCCTGGACTACAGTTTCAATGGGTGGACGTTTGGTCCTCATCTCACATATTGATCTCAGTAATAATGTAGCGAAATTTTTGCGATGCCATAGAAAGGTTCCGGACCTATGCAATGAGACTCTGCACCTGCACTGGCAAGGCAATCCGATTCCAGTAGTGCTTAAATAGCCTGGTACTCACATCAAGGTTACCTTGTTGTTTCTTGCCAGCTGCTTTATAGTTTGTAGACATTCCCAGGTAATTTCAGGCTCAAAGGTGTAAGATCTCACAGATATATATTCTGACTTTCTCTATTATAGCCTTTTTGGGGACATATTTAAGCACACACATTTACGACACAAGGCTCTACTTGAATAATGGTTTGATTCATGGTTTTTACAGCCATACTCCAGGATCGTAAATACTTATACCTACTCCGTTGTTTGTTTTGGATGCGTCTATGTGCCATTCAATGGATCCTCTTCCTAGTCTAGGCTCTCCTCAGACACCATTTCAAACACTCGCCTATAGTTGACTAGTACGTCAGTTGCTTTGGGCAGTAGCTCATGTTGAATATCCTTTAGAATTTGTAGGTGTCTAATCAGGTCCCTTGCTTTAAATATCTTATTCAACTGTATATTGCATGCACTCAGCATCGCATATTCCATTTTGGAGGAAGAAGGTTCAGCGTAGCTTCGAATGCTGCTGTTGGGCAGGTATGTATAGTAGCTGTTGTTCCCTTACAGGCCAACAGCACTACAGCATACATCCCTTTTTTTACAATTTTAGGTTTCAAAATTCTTAATCTTCCTATTTTGTGAAATTTGGACTGAAACAACAGATGTTACATGTCTTTCAAGTTTTTGTTTTCTTGCTTATCTTATTCTTCTTTAATATTTTTTATTGGCTTTATCCTTTCTGAATCTTAAGGTACTTTATCTTTTGTTATTATATATTTTATTTCCCGCTTAATTACTTATGGTTATTTGTCTTCCTATATATCACAAATTGTCATTTCTTCCAATCTGTAAGTATCTATCATATATTTTGTCTCATGTAGGTATCATGTTTTATTTCATATACTTCTAGTAGGTACTCTAAACCTATCCGCCAGTTTTGTTTTATTATAATTACTATGTCATCCACATAAGCTATTACTTATTCCTCTTTATTGATAAACTATTAGTTAACATAAATTTAATGTTCCCGTTTGGTTGAAAAAAAATGTGTTTCTATAGAAGTTACTTAGCATTGTCACAAAATGACTAAGCCTGAGAATCTATAAGAAACTTTTAATAATTACATCTTCTTGGCAGTGCCACTTGGTAGCAATAAGTTAATTAAAGGTTGGACGAATTAATTGTTGGTTGCAACTAAATACATTCACGATTAGGATAATATCCACTCCGTTACAATATTACCTAATCAACGTGTGACTTTATCCTCTTGGTGGCGTAACATTCATATTTGGAATTATATACTTTTGTATAGAAAGCCTTAGATATCATCAATAAAATGCTGTAAGCCAACTCAAATTAAACCCGTTTAATGTCTGATGTTGTTTTGATTTAGATGTTCTTCTTCTTCTATATGATAATAATATTGTTTAAATAATTATGAAAGATAAAACTACATACACAGTAATAATTGGCACGGTCGATTGATGATCGGTTTCTTGATTTATTATACGCAGCAGAGTCAAATGAAACCTTAAAAGTGCTCTAAAAATGTACCAAACGGAACTTGGCCCAAGTTAGCAGAAATATTATTTTTAAGATGTAGAAGGCCTTGCTAATGAAATATTATAGCAAGAATTGAAAATGTTGACAGAGCGACAGTTAAAAATGGCAACTCCGCTAGAGTACCACACCAGGGAAGAGCAACGTTCTGTTATTCGTTTCTTGCACGGTGAAGGCGGTGAAACCCACTGATATCCATGAAGCTACAATATGGAAGTTCATGTTTGTCATGCCAACATGTGTAAGTGTATCAATGGAGCAACAGATTCAAAAACGGGGTGATTTTCGTAGCTAATTCTCCCCGACCTGGTCAAGCAAAACGTGTTATGACGCCTGAATAGCTTGTGGAAGTTGAAACCTTGGTGAATGAAAATTGTCAGGTTAACCTGAAATCGCGGAAGTTTTGAATAGAAGCAATGATTCTGTACATCACATTATGCATGACATCATCCAGTTCCATAAAGCGTCAGCATGGTGGATATCAAAGCAATTGAGTCTAGAATTGAAACAACGACGTTTTGATGCTTGTGACGAATGTTTACGACGATATGAAGTAGAAGGAGATGCTTTTCTGGAAAGGATTGTGATTAGGGATGAGTCCTGGGTGCACTATTATCAACCCGAAACCAAGAAAGCAAGTAACGAATAGCGCCATAGCTTCTTGTCAACACCCAAAAAATTACGCACACAGGCAGGAAAGGGTATGTTGACCCTTATTTGGAATGCAAGAGGGGTAATTTTGGAGGACTACATTCCCAATGGGGTTACTGTTACTAGTGTTAGATACTCAGAATTCCTAAAGAACCGTCGCAAGCCTGCCATACTGCACGTTCAACAGTGGCAACGATCCTAGATTTAAAGTTTAAGTGTCTATCACATCCTCCTTATTCCCCTGACCTCGCCTCAAGCGATTACCGTATCTATGGTATACTTAAAGAGGCGTTACGTGGGAAAAAATTTCAGAGCAATGTTGAACTGATTCAGACCAGACGGTACATTAGTGGATGAGCAAGCGACAAAAAGAATTTTTTTCTTTGGGTATTCAAGCCCTTCAAAAATGGCGGAGGGCGTGCATAGAACGTAATGGATACTACATCGAAAAATGACATACTTGTTTTTGATATTGCTTCAATACATTTATTTTGGCGACGTTCTTAAGGTTTCTTTCTGACTCTGCCTCGTATTATTAGATTGTACATTCTGAAAACCATTTTGTTTAAAAAAAGAAATTTTTATACCAAAAATAAGATATAAAAAATTTTGGAAAATCAAACTTATATTAGTTTTATAAAAAAATTTGATAGCTGAAGTTGTAACTCAGCTTTAGTTTCAAAGTTTACCGGTATTTGCTTTACGTCGATGTAATATCGAATGTGACATCCTCGACATCCGCCAATACTTTCCCAATATTAAACTTACATTCTCTTGTGTGCAGGAGACATCATGTCAAAACTTTGCAAACGATTATGGTTCAGAGATTTGTTCTAGAAGGGACCTATATCATACGATTCCAATAAATATTTGCATGATCATAAAAAGTATTTCTTAGGAAAAAATATTTTTAATGAATGTGGTATTTTTATTTATTCGTCAAAGCATCAAAGCGTTTCACCTGGAATATCCTTGTGCTATATAAATTAGTTTCGTTTTGAATTCTGAACCGCCCGATGATAGACGCAGCAAATATTGAAGCAAGTGTATTTCAAAGCAGATCCTTCAAAGGAGGAAATGAATACCAACGCAATCAAGCGAGAAAATTTAAAATTAAATCAGAAAAAATACATCCACAATTTATTTTCTTTCAGAATCGGCGCCAGTAAAACTTTCTCTGTAAATTCGAAATCCTTAAATTCTAATTAAAACCCCGATGATAATTTCGGTTGCTTTTCGCAATTAGAACGTGAAGCCGAAGCGTAAATCCCTAAATTACTAGAGATAAGGAGAAAAGCTCGATTTTATTGTTGAAATGACGAGTGGACGAAATAACTAAGAAGCTATAGCCAGTTAGGTCTTGCTTCACCGATTTTACGAGATTGAATTACCTACCCCGACCTTTAAGTCCCAGAGGGCCTGTAGAAGAGACGATTTTATGAGACCTGGATTTGGTGATCCGTACACAAGGTCGGACTGCTTGTTACCAAACACGTATATGCTCTTCTTGCATTTTTTATATGCAAGCATTGCGATAAGGTCAGTGCCTGTGATCGAAAAAGAATAAAGAAGTTATGAGAATGCATGGAATTGGAACGGAATATAATCAAGTTGCCTACGTATATGGAAGCACGGGAATAATTAGGAAAGTAAGCGGAACTGGGTGGAGGCAGCTCAGCTTAAAGTTTTATGAGTTTAAGTCAATCATAATAATTTCCTTTCTGTTGCTGATAGGTAGCTAATTATACGGAGTATGAGAATTCCTTGATAAGGTTAGGCTACAGAAAATGATTCAAATGTCTAGACTTCAGTTATATACAGGGTTGCTCATTAGTGCGTCAAAGTCCAATATTGGCTTTATTAAAATAATTTGGAAATTTTCAAAAATATTTTTAAATACAGTATGACTCGCTACAACGAAGCATTTTCAAGGTGTTATTTTTTAAATAGGTACAACCCCTGTATATTTTATTTATTTAAATTTTTGATTTCAGCAGAAAATTGTCTTTCCAACCATCTCCTGGTTCTTAATTTTGGACAAGGCGTTGCCGAGTTATCTACAAAATATGAAAATTTTGGGCGGCACAAGGTGTGACAAAATAATTCGGTGCGTGAGTATTACGACTAAATAAGAATACATATTTCCCACTTACGTAGCCAAGTGATGTACTAAAACGATACGCGTACCAAATATTAATTTTATTATACATGGTGTTTTTTTACACCAGCGCAAATTTAATTTATACTTAATTGCATGTTCCCAACTTTTTCAAATAGGGCACTCTGTATATTATTATATTTTTGAATTAACACGTTAATTTTCGACAGTTTTTATCAATATTGTCCCATACGTAAACCCGATATTTTTAGAGATATTGTTACTTTTTCATTACAAACGGTTGAATTATTAAATTTTTTATTTGTATCTAATCTAGGATGATTTTGATGTAAAGTAAGTTCCAATATTTATTATTAATAACTTAGACAGCAAAATGATTTCCATTCAAGTAACATTATATGTAACAAATGTTCAATATGACCTCCGTTCTGATCAACATACATATTCAGTCTTTTCAAAAACGACATATTTACTGCGCGCAACGACTAAACGGAAATTATACCAAAAACATCTATTCGTATTATGTTCATTCTCATATTATCTGCAGTAGTTGTACGGATCTAAATATATATAGTATATATAGTACACAATATGTTCTACATGTTGCCATATTTGGCGATCTAGCTAGCCAATTGACGAGGCTGCCGCGATCTGTAAACCTGTTCCCGAATTCTTGATTCAAGAAATGTCTAATTACTATTGCGAAATGTGCTGGAGCACCGTAGTGCTGGAACCACATATTTTCCATTAGATTTGAATTAGAATTATTTTGCAAGAAATTCAGATATTGTCGACCATTCACATGTTTATTAAAAAAATTAGGCCCAATCATAGGATCGCCCACAATACCCCCCAAATATTGTCGTTGTCCATCAACTTGCAATTCTTGGGTTTCCTATTGCATAATGATGAGTATTATGTCAATTTGGACTAGCACTTTAGGTGAAGGTGGACTCGTAAGTGAACAATAGTTGTTGGAAAAAGTTAGGAGTTGGTCTTGGCATTTCCAATCCTCATTCCCTTCATATCACAATTATGCCGACTGCATTAGATACAAATATAAAGTTAAATAGTTCAACGGTTTGTAATGTATATCTGTATAATTTATAGATTTTAGGTATAGCCAATATTCATAACAATTATGGAAAATTATAGTGCCAATGCAAAATTATAATAATATACAGAGTGTTCCATTTCAAATAATTAAGAATATGCTCTTTGAAATAAATTAAATTTGCGCTAATGTAAAAAACACCAGGTATAATAAAATTAATATTTGGTGGTTGTGACGTTTCAGTACATCAGTAACTGCGAAATATGCATTCTTAATTAATCGCAGTACTCGCGCACCGAATTAATTTGTTAAATCTTGCGCCGACCAACATTTTCGCATTTTTTAGATAAACACGGTAACGCTACATCCAAAATTAGAAACCAGGAGATACTTGAGAAGACAATTTTACGCTGAATTCAAAAATGTAAAAATATCCAAGAATTTCTATTTAAAAAATAATGCCTTGAAGATGCCCCGCCATAGCGAGTCGCCCTGTATATTTAAAAATATTTTTATAATGTGCGCATTTTGGAACTGCATCATTTTAAAGAAGAAAATTTTCCAAATCGTTTTAATAATGCCAATATTGCACTTTGAGGCACTAACGAGCAACCCTGTATATTTATGCTACTTACATTTCGCGTATTTGTAGGTTAAAAAGACACTATCTATCAGTATTTCTATTAACTTGTGTATATGTGCGGCTACCATCTAGGATGCGTCAGGCAACCCATTTTACACTACGTCATACTTCATAATTTTGAATTTTAAGAAGATACCGATTTATAAAATTTGGGGTAAAGAACTCGCGTGTAGTCTACTAAGATTTATTTAGAGTTATTGGAGCTAAATGTAACTTGCTATAGAAATATTTTAGTTTATTGTATCCGTTATACTCTTACATTGTTTTTGTGTATGATAATGTAATAATAATTTTGTTGAACTTATCCAAAATTAGAGGAGGTTACCCTAGTTAGCCTGTGAAGTGAATATGGTTGCTATGGTTACAACTATGATGTTTTATAAGTAAGATGTCAAAGTGTGACATCCATAAGTTGAACGGTGATCAAACTGTGGATTTTTGAAAACAGCATGACTGAAAAAAATATAGAATTTGAAAAAACCGAGTTTCGGTCAGTTATTAAGTATTTATTTTTGAAAGGGTTATCGGACAAAGAAATTTTTACTGATATAATAGAAACCTTAGGCGATTAGTGTCCTTCATACGCCACTATTAAACACTAGGTTGCGGAATATAAAAGAGGAAGATCAGATGTGAAAGATGAGCAACGCCCTGGAAGACCAATTTCTGTGACCACTCCGGAAAAAATTGATTCTGATTTTAGAAAATCAACGTATTGGGCTTAAGAATATTGCACATTTCCTATGAACGTGTGTGTCACATCATTCATCACGACTTGGGTATGAGAAAGCTTTCGCCCAAATGGATTCCAAGATGCTTGAACGTAGATCAGAAGCGCGTTCGATTGACGTTAAAGGAAATCTGCCCCCGTTTTGCAGAAGATTCCTCAAAGTTTTTGGATCGGTTTGTTACTATGGACGAAGCGTGGATCCATCACTATGACCCAGAGACTAAAGAGCAATTTAAACGGTGGAAGCATATTGGTTCTCCACGACCCAAAACATTCCGTGTTCAAAGATCGGCTGGCAAGATTCTTGCTTCAGTTTTCTGGGACAATGATGGGATAATTCTGATAGATTATTTGGAACGGGGTAGAACTATCACGGGAGCATAGTATACTGGGTTGCTAACTAAATTAAGACGACGGTCCTGCTCACAAGTTGTTGATTGCACTGCAAAAAATTGATGAAATTGGTTTTGAATTGGATGACCACCCGCCCTATTCTCCGGAATTACCATCGTCAGACTATTTTTTCCCAAAACTCAAAGTATTTGAAAGGTAAAAGATTTTCGACAAATGACGAAGCAATTTGTGCCATTGATCAGTGGTTTCCAGACCCAGACAAAGATTTTTAGGCTTAGAATTACTTTATGAACGTTTTGCTAAGTGTATTGGTCTTAAATGAATGATGAAATTTAAAAAAAAATTTGTTTCGAAATATTGTGGCGTTTTATATGGTAGGCTAAGTACTTATCAATACCGCCCCGTACTTTCTATGTTTGAAACCTAGATACCTTCAATGTAGGCAAATAATAAGCTAGTGATGTAGCCTGCCACACGCAATTCTCAATACGTCTTTGACAACCGCCCAAATACAGGGTGATTCAAGGAAGAGTATCAGCTTACCATCCTAAAATGGGCAACCCAAAACACATATTGCAAGATACTCAACATCTAAATGTTATTGAAGATCTTACGAAAGATAGATGCTTGTATAAGCTTGCGTACTGAATAACTTTGTAAATGATCAAATTTGAAAACATTGATGTCAGCAATAGTTCGAAGGGGTATATCTTTTACCATGTAAATCATCCGTTCTTTATGCAATAAATATTAAAATACATAACATAACAACAAAATAAAATAATATATTCTTTGTTTCTTAATTTTATTCGTTTCTAAGAATTGTCAAGAATTATCAAATGTGACTTCTTGTAAAACGTATTAATCGTTTGCATTTTAGATAAATCTAATAGCAACTAGAAAGATAAGTGTTTGTACTTCAAATTGATTTACAGTACTGTGGAGTGACCAGCGAAGTTATCTGGTGTCACAACGCTAGATTCCTTTCCGTCACCTAAAATCTATCATCTATGCTATTATGCTGATAGAATTAAGACCGAGAATTACACACATGTGTGGTTGATTAAATCACGAAATTTTTACTAATTTACGAAGTTGCTTTAAAAATCGATTTTACTATTGCATGGGAATTGGTGGCCAGTTCGAACCTTTAATAACATTTTTGAAACTTTTTTTTACAATAAAAATTTCAGAATATGCAAAGAGCACAAAAAACTTGCAAACGAACTATCACTCGACACTTCTTGCCATTTAAAATTTTGGGGTTGGTAATGGTGGGAGCTAGATAGTAGTAGTAGTAGTAGTAGTAGTGTATACAAAGTGATTTTTTAAAAAGTCAATTGCAGTAGCCTAGGGATTGTCCCGTCTATATTAAGCTTTAGAATCTGACAATATGAAAATTGTAACAGCATAGCTGCCAATAATTAAATAAAGAAGCTTCAATTATTTATTCAAAAATGAATTTCACAGTGCAGCATAAGATATTTATGGTAAAAGCTTATTAACGAACTGGAATCATCATAAATGGTGAGTGGCGGTATTCGATCCAGGAATGCTTCAACGATTTTACAGACCATTTTGGAATTGTTGAATACATTCGATTTTACGATGCTCTAAGGCACACTGTGGAATTACTCGATGAAACAGGTGGTGTTACACGCAGAAATGGTAGCGGTAGACCTACAGAACGCACACCAGACGTCCTGGAAAATGTTAGACAAATAATGGCTGAAGCTCCCTCAACTTCACTTCGACGTCTTTCACAGCGCATTGATTTGTCTTACACAACCACGAGGAATATTCTTAAAGCAGATTGAAAGTTATTCCCATATAAAGTAACTTCAGTTCATCAGATTCTACCAGCAGACATGCCTCTAAGAGAACGATATTGTCAATGGTTTTTGAACGCATTTCCTGAAGACAACGACTTGAACAACGTGTTTTTTTCGGACGAAGCATGGTTTCATTTATCTGGATATGTGAACTCCCAAAATATGAGAATTTGGTCTGCGGAGAATCCATATGCGTTTAGAGAAACACCACGTCATCCGCAAAAGCTTGGCGTGTGGATTGGTCTTAGCCGACGACGACTTGTAGGACCAATTTTCTTTCAAGGGACAATCAATGCATTAAGGTATCGCGAAGAGATTTTGGAACCTTTTATTAATCAGTTAGATGACCAAGAGCTGCGTACTTCCAGCAGGATGGCTCGTCTGTTCATTGTACTCTGGAGAACTTGAATTTTATTCAGGAATTCTTCGGCAATAGAGTAATCAGTCGGAACACTCCAGTTGCTTATCCACCCTGGTCCTGTGATTTAACAACGTTGGATTTTTTTGTCTGGCCCTATGTGAAAAATTCAATTTATCAGACACCAATACAAAATTTAGATGAGCTTACAGCAAGAATAATTCATAAATGTAACGAAATAAATAACTCACAGCACATGCTCGAAAATGTGTCTCGAAGTTTACAAAAACGAGCAAGATTGTGTATAGAGCAAGGGGGTGGACATTTCGAACACTTGCTGGGAAAGAAATCTTGACGAAAAATCTGTAATTTACTTACCTTAATAAATTACAAATCAGGTGCAACTAAATACTTGTTCATTTTCACATTTTGTTGGGCCAAAATTTTTAAATACTTGAACTGTCACACAGTTTGACATGCAGGTAAATGTCATTCAAAGCTCATTACAGCTGACTGCAGACGGAGTAGCTTTTTTTCTAGGCTTGCTGCAATTGACTTTTTAAAAAATCACTTTGTATGATTTACATGATAAAACATGTCCCCATTTATACTATTGTTGACCTGTATATAATCAGAACAGCATCTACATCTCAAGTTTCAGTTATATAATTGGGATATTGCCGGCTTAATGGAAAGAGAGTCGAATACATTCGGACAGAGTTGCAAACTTTAGTAGGTATTCAACAATAATCCCTAAAGAGATTTGAGATAATCACTTTAATTTTTCAGATCTCCGAAGAAAACTGGATAATTTAATTAAGTTTAAGTTTAGGAACTTCACGTTTTGTAAGCACTGTCATGTCTGTTACTCTTAAAACAATATGCTGATTTGTATTGTGTTAGATTAGAGTTTATGTTATTTTTACGTTTTAAAGTTTTGTTTTTATTAAATATTTTGCTCTCAAAATAAAATAACGTGCGGATCTCTTTAAGTTTAGTTTTTAGCCTACAGTTACGTTGGAGTTTATATTGTTTTCATGAAATATGAACTGTTCAATTGTTTGTTAGTTCATAATTGAAATTTAGTTAAAAATGTAATTTATTTTTATTAGAAAAGCAATTTACCAGAAATGTTGCAAAAGAAAACTCAATTACCTTCTAAAAATAATAATCATTTCACCCTTAAACCACAATAGCCATTAACAATTTTTTAGCACACTATCTAAAGGTTTTACGGTTGAGTATGACACTCTCAATTTTAATGGCTGTATGGTGTAACATGTATACTTTTTTAATTGCAATTATAACTATAAATTGTGATCATTAAGAGTCCTTTAGACAGACAAATGTCAACTACTGTTTTGTCCTAACTTAATAAACTTCTGTACAAAGTTGTTGATTTTCAGAGATTTTTGTTGTAATAACAATCAGTTTTAATGTATTCTAATAGCGATAAAACGGATGTGATACTGATTTTGGGAGAATGCAGAGGTGCGAAGAACTTAGCAGAACGACGATATGCACAAAGATGCCCAGACAGACCCCTTCCATCACATAATGCCTTTAGGCATTTGGAAAGAAATTAGCGGCAATAGGGACAGTTTTTCAAGCCAAAGGTGAGACAACAACATGTCACAACTGTACGAGCTGAATCGGCATCAAATAAATAACTGGTAATACCTATATAAACCAACGAGCAGTGGCAAGAACTGTAGGCTTTAGCCAAAATTCAGTATTTAACATTTTAAAAGCAAACCAGTTTCATCCTTACCACGATACATTAGTGCAAAACCTTACTAAAGATGATTACCCACGTCGAGCTAATTTCTTTCAATGGTTAAGGAACGAAGTTACTACTTTTCCAATGTTTTTAAGAAGTATTTTATCTTCTAACCCAACGGTGTTTAGTAACAATGGGTATGTAAATAGACACAACTGCCATTTTTATTCACAAGATAACCTAAACTGGATTCAGCAAGCATATTTCAAAACAAATTTACTGTAAATGTGTGGTGTGGTATCGTTGATCCCCACTTCGTTGAGGGCAGTTTAAAAGGGGAAATGTATTTACATTCTTTAGAAAACGATTTGTATCAACTTTTAGAGGATATTCCTCTTTATGTTAGACAGCGTATGTGGTTTCACAATGACGGGGCACCTGCCCACTTCCATAGAATTGTAAGAAATTGCCAAGATGAAAATTTCCATATCACGTAATTGAAAGAGGTCGTTGGATCCACGTAGTCCGGGCTTGAGTTCGTTACATTTATTTTTGTGGAGTAAAGTAAAAAACGACGTCTATGAAACTCCCGTAGGAACTCGGGTAGATTTACGTGAAAGAACTGTTGAGGCGTGTAGCTCAATCGTCCCACACATGCTAACTTGTGTTAGAAATTCTCTTCTGCGGCGGATTGTCTTATGTAAACAGCAAGTTGGGCGGTAGTTTGAACAATTATTACGTCATTAATTAATGTTTTTATTTAATTTATTTTTCTTGTCGATTTTATTATGTCAACATATTTATATGATATCTTGGTTCTCTATGAGTTTGTTTTACTTAGAAGAAATAAATATTGTAAACGTACCTATAGCAAAACTGCAACTTATTTATTAGTAAATAGTTTCATTGTAGTTTCTTAGTACATTAACTACTTTGATTTTTTTATTTAAGCAATGTAAATTTTCTTAAGATACATATAGAATATAAACAGCTGTAATGTGTGTAGCCTACCCACCTGTTTACAAAATAACTCAGCATAATAAAATTCTCTTCTTGCCAGTATTTTTCGCAATATTATATATTATATATCCTGGTACCACATATGACGGCGCCAAAAACCACCAGAGAGAAATGCAATAGAAGAACGATAAAAAAGAGGATTCGCCTAAATACAGTTTACACTTACTCCAACAAGAAAGTATACGTGACCTTTACCAGCGACGTCTGACTGGACTTATTATGAATAAGGATATTAACGAAGATGTGGAAAAGGAACATATAAACATCACTGATGCCATCCATCAAGCTGCAAAGGAAGCTCTGGGCGAAACAACACATAGAAACCCAATAAGATCTGGTGGAATGCTGACATAGAACTCGCAGTAAAAAGGAAAAGTACAATAAATGGTTAGCCAATCAAACTATTGAACTGGCAGGAATATAAAGAACGGAATAGATGAAGAAAAAAATCTGTTGTGGGAGAGAAAATGGAAAGAAATTGATAGTCTAATAGGAGGGGTAGATCAACGGAAGTATGGAGATGTCTAAAAAACCTAAAAGGTAATAACAACAACAGAAACACGGTAACACCAACAAAAATAGAAGAATGGGAGTTCCACTATAAATCGCTTCTAACAGAAAACAGAGAACAGTTTAAACCAGTAGACAGTCAGTATCTGCTAATAGAGGATATTGATTTTATACTAGTGTCAGTAAAAGAAGTTACAAAGGCAATCAAAGCTATGAATAACGGAAGAGCACCAGGGCCCGGTGGCATTTGTACAGAGTTAATTAAATACGGCGATGATCGACTTACCGAGCTCTTACGTAAATTGGTGAACAATTGTATAAAATTAAATAAAATCCCAGATCAATGGAGAGTCTCAAATGTAATATCTCTATACAAGAAAGGAGACAGAAAGGAGACAGAAAGGACAAAAATAATTATTGAGGGCTAAGTATCAACAGCACAATGAGTAGACTCTTTGGAAAAATTATAAATTAAAAATTACGGGATAATGTAGGACAGAAAATTAGCGAAGAACAAAGTGGGTTTGTGCCAGGGAGATCTTGCGTGGATAATCTGTTCATATTACAACAGTTAACGGAAAAAAGAACAGACGAAAACGAGGAGACACATCTAGCTTTCATCGATCTGGAAAAGGCGTATGACACGATTCCCCGTGGAAATTATGGGAGGTTTTAGAAAAATTAAAAGTAAACCCGCAATTGGTAAGAGTTATTAAAGTTTTTTATGAAAAAAAATACAGCGTCCATTAAACGGAAAGGTACTCTATCACATCCGATTTATCCAACTAAAGGTTTAAGACAGGGTTGTACTTTGTCACCTCTCCTATTTAATATATACCTTGAATGTGCGTTAGAAGACTGGAAAAACAAAGTGGGAGGAATATATATATTTCGAATGAGAAGCTATAATAAAATGGAATGGGTATATCTATTGCGGGCCGCTGTTTGTTTAGCTTGAATTTTGCTGATGACCAAGTAGTCATCGCTCAGGACACGTACGACTTGGAGTTTATGCTTCAAAGACTATTCCGAGCATATGAGAAGTGGAGTTTAAAGAGTAACACTAATAAAACTGAATACCTAGTAGTTAATTCCATAGCTAGGTTCCCCATACTAATTGATGATAACACAACTATACAGCAAGTCTACCAATTTAAATATCTTGGCACTATAATTACTAACGAAGGAATGGGTTCAGCGGAAATTACTAATAGAATTTAGCAAAGCAAAAATATTGTCGGCTGTCTTAATTCTGTCTGGTGGGATATGCACATATTGAATAAAACAAAGAAACATAATATGTTTTTTTGTTTTATCTATCCTATCGATTACCGTCTGTTCTGCATGCATTACAAGGATAATGCATGCAGAACAGACGGTAATAGATAGGATAGAGATGGGAGGATTAAAATGGTTCGGTCACCTCCTTCGCATGGATGAAAACAGATGGCCTCAAAGGGTTTATAGCTGGATACCACCGGGAAGACGAAAGCGGGGTAAACCAAGACGGTCATGGATTGAAGGAATGAGGAAAGCAATGCAGAACCAATGACTAGACGAGGAAGATGCGCAAGATAGAAACAGATGGCGTTTGGCTACGGGAAGGCGGCTTTAGCTGTAGAAATACCGTTTATATATATATATATATATACATATAACCTATATATACCGGGTGATCACGAAAAGAGGTAACAGCATGTACGTTTGTGGTTTCAAGAACCTATTGTTTTGAAATTTTTACAAAGATATAACGTTAAATGCGCAATTTCACGCCTTTTAAACCTTGGTTTTTACTTCCGGTTTGGCCGGTCACCCGGTATAAATCGCAGCATTCTTCGGAGGTGCACATGAAAGTGGCACATACATAAATTATCATAAATATGTTCGTAAATAGCAAAACTATATTTTTCTACGCCAATTAATCGAAACCAACTGAAATATACATATCGCTGAGGTCAGTATAAACTCGTGTCGTTTGCAGTTTAACGTCGAATCCGAAGAACAAAAATACATTCAATGTTTTGGGATTGCGACTCCTCGGTTATCAACGACTGATTGAAAATTGTGTATGATGGGTTGCAGCACTAAATCATAAGTAGTTAATAACTAAGAAAAAGGGAACTTGCATATTCCATCTACCAGTAATTTTCTTAGTGAAAACAAAATTAATACAAATTTCGTTGCTAGCTTAATTTTCGCAATAAAGCATGAATCATAGCTATGTGCAGATCATTAAAATTCTTTTATAATTTTTCGTATTCACATATAATTCACTCACTGATTCTGAGTAGTTCTCAAAACAATTTGCTAGCTGCATTCGTATTGTGAGTCCCAATATATAATAGATTATTTTTTATAGGGACCCTTCAAGGACAAGGTGAATAAGGATACTATAATAAGTAAATAAATGACGAAATAGATTTACCTTAGTTATAAGAAGTATTTGATCTCCTATGCTGGAAAAGGTGGATAGGGAGATGGTTAGAGGATCGCAATCGTGCGTACAGGTTTACGGGGGTCTATTTTGAATAGCTACAGCCTGATGGGAATGCCATGGGTGGCATTTGCAGCTTCTCTTTCAAGCAGCAAACTCCCGTCTAAATAACTAATGTTTCTTTAGAGATCACCGTACAATCAATTGGGACCTAAGCGAGTCTTTGTTTATCCTAGTATCATCTTTGTGTGCGCCGCATACCTTTCAAGTGCTATGGCATTCCTGTCGGGCTGTACGAACCAACCCTTTGAAAAATAGGTAACCCTAAATATATAAGACAAGATACTTCTTCTTCTTCTTAGCGTTCCAATCCGTTACCGGATGTTGGCAACCATAGTGGCTATTCTTGTTTTGTTAATCGCTGCCCTACATAACTCCATTATCCTTTTACCATACCTTTGTCTGATATACGCCTTCTACCTGGTCCCCTTTTTCCCTGAATTTTCCCTTGTAACACTAATTGGAGGATACCATATCTTCCTGTGTTTCTCATTATATGCCCTAGGTATTCTAATTTTCGTTTTTTGTAGTTTTAATTATTTCGGTTTATTTCCCAATTCTTAGCAATACTCCTCTATTTGTGATATGGTCGACTCAGGAAATCCTTAACATCTTGTTGGAATATGATATCCATGTCAAATTGTTTGGATTATTTTCAGCAATCTCAACTATTAACGGACGGATGAGATTCTCCAGCATCTTCAAGTACAATTCCCCAGTAAGGTTTCCGTCGATAAATAAGGGATCTACGATATGGTCGCCAAGTATTCCTATCCACACATTCATTTTTTGCTGAAATTGGGTGTGACCTTCCCGGAAAATATGGGGAAATATCTTACACTTTGTCTATTAACAAATCCATTTAAAAAAAAGTGCATTCGTCATTAAAACAGATATTGCGAAGATAGGATGGGTTTCTTACAAGGGTTTGGGTCATGACCACACAAAATTTAATGCGTCTATCCGGATCATGTTCAATCAACTGGTGTAAAATCATTTTTTATGGATGGAACTTATGCCGTTTTAAAAACTTTTTGGCAGCGGTCGCCATATATCACACATCGCAGTTACATGTGAAGTTGATTGCTGAGAATTTACTACCATTTCACCGACTATCTGAATTTGTTTGTCTTCTGAAATTGCGGATCGTCCGGGTTTTTTCCTGTTTTGCGCACTTCCACTGTTAATAAATTTTTGCACAAGTCTCTTAAATACGTCCTCGAAATAGGACGGTCGGGAAAACGTTCATTAAATATTCTTTCGGCTTCGTGAAAGTTTCTATTGGCTTCAGCAAAAATAAAATCTGCTTCAGTTTTTTCCTCGGACCATATTTCACTGGGACCTTGACTAACAGTGCGTATCCGCACTGTTCCACCGAGGCCCCTTAGTTAAGTTTTACTGTTTTGGCGTAAATATTCTTGAAATAAGGTTTCCGGTTTAACAATAGGGCAAATAAATTATTGAAACTGTTTTTCAGGGTCACTCAGTTTTAGTTTGTGAACGTACTAGGAAAGTGACAAATTGTTATACATATGAATATTTCTCTTTATATCATCTTCAGAATTAGTAACCTATTTTTAAAAAGTCCTTGCTTGCTACGAATCAAGTAATCGATTCAACAACGTCGTACTGCAGATTGGTTGCCTACGTAAAACTGGGAATCCTATTTGAAAATACTATACTCTGTTTCCAGCAGGAACGATGCTCAACTGTCAGAAATGTCTAGATGTCTCTGGAGGTGTTAGATTCAGATATCCCTATGCACATTAATTTTACGCTTGGGTAAATTCGAATTGGGATGGACTGTGTAATGATTTACTGCTTGACAGGAACATTTTGACAAATGAATGACTGATTTTCGTGAAACTAATTATGGCACTGTGAAATTAATGTGTATTTAG
Source organism: Limonius californicus (assembly GCA_014611495.1). NCBI lineage: Eukaryota > Metazoa > Arthropoda > Insecta > Coleoptera > Elateridae > Limonius > Limonius californicus. The sequence continues at coordinate 26,636 of JABXWE010010075.1, forward strand.
GACATTTTGTGTATTCAACGTAATTTTACGGTACAACTGACTTTTATTCAAATTGAAAATCTTGCCGAGAAATAATCAACGACGTGGGTATTCTATTTTTAAACTTTCCTTTAACTGACAGTGGAGGGATAACAGATATCTTATATTACCTTACATAATATGCCTGCAAACAAGGTAAACAAATGAGCATCCTGTGAAAGTTGCATAACGACTCGAATGGAATATTATATGTATACTGCAACGAGATAAGCTGCTTTTCTAGTTCAAACAGACAGGGATTATAAATACAAAGGCTACACATTTTATATCGGCGAAGCTAGAAAACTTAGCAAAGGATAATGCAGCGTCTCTGAGAAAATCTAATAGATACCTAAAGTTAGTTTCCATATTCATCTATTTTTTAAATTCATGTTGTTGTTGCACATGTTAGAAACGCGAGTTAAACGTACATGAAAAAGGTTTGATTATTAATTTGATGGTCAAAATAATAGGGTACTTGTTATGAAACACACTTTATTATCTAATTTCATGTTCTTTCATTCCTAGGTCTTTGCATATGACCGAAGCTGAACGAAGACTTTTGTGTGAATCACGTGGACTAGATATACGTTGTTGAAGAGGTTTACTTTTTGGGACCTATTGGCTTAGTAAATGACTTTACTACTAAACCCACTTCTTAAAAGGCTGAATACCAGAAACAAACCTAGTTAGTTACCTAATATTCATGCGGACTGACTACACAGCTCTCTATATAGGCATCAAGTACTTTCAACAAGTATGCAACTACAATGAAAACCTATAAATATAGAGGACAACTGCTCAGGACACATATCAATATTGATTTAGGTACACAACGTACCATTACTGACCACACAATAAATTAGAAACACATAACTCTCGCAATAAATTAAGAACACATAACTCTCACAACATGTTAAGGACACGCTACCCTTTAGAGAGATGAAATAACATTATTATGAACACAGTTCTAATACTAAAATATAAATTATCAGAATAAATTAGGGAGACACACACTTTAAGTATACATAGCATACAGTTCTAATAATAAAATCGTAACACATATCCCTTACAATAACTTAGGGACACACATCTCAATATTTAATTAGGCACACACATTATCATTACATAGCACACAGTTCTTATAATAAAATCGTAACATATAGCTCTTACAATAACTTACGGACACACATCTCAGTATTTAATTAGGTACACACATTACCATTGCATAGCATACAGTTCTTGTAATAAAATCGTAACACATAGCTCTTACAATAACTTACGGACACACATCTCAGTATTTAATTAGGTACACACATTACCATTGCTTAGCACACAGTTCTTATAATAAAATCGTAACATATAGCTCTTACAATAACTTACGGACACACATCTCAGTATTTAATTAGGTACACAGATTACCATTGCATAGCATACAGTTCTTGTAATAAAATCGTAACACATAGCTCTTACAATAACTTGCGGACACACATCTCAGTATTTAATTAGGTACACACATTACCATTGCTTAGCACACAGTTCTTGTAATAAAATCGTAACACATAGCTCTTACAATAACTTACGGACACACATCTCAGTATTTAATTAGGTACACACACTACCATTACATAGCACACAGTTCTAATAATAAAATCGTAACACATACCTCTTACAATAACTTAGGGACACACATATCATTAGTTAATTAGGTACACACGTTACTATTACATAGCACACAGCTCTCATAATAAACAGCAACATACAATTGTAACCAAAATTAGAAATACATTTAATAAGTTACAAAAAGTACTATAACTGACTACACAGCTCTAATACTAAAGTAGCAACACATAACTCCGACAATAAATTAGTGGCATACAGTCTCTTATTTAATTGATTACATATAGTATCTCTATTGAGCATGCAACATTAAATTAGAAATATATAGCTTCAACAATAAATTAGGGGCACTCAGCCCATCAGTTAACTGCTTACACACAGTACCATTACTCAACATGAAATCTTAATAATTAAGAGGCAACAAAAACTATTAATAAATTAGAAGAATAATATAGCTTCATACAGCTTCAACAATAAATCAGAGACACAGAGTACCATTACTGAGCATGAACACCTAATAATTTAGAGGAGACACAAAATTATAATAAATTAGAAACACATAGTTCATTATCAAATAAGATGTACATACTATTATTACTGATCTTAGAGTCTTAGAAATAGAAGAGGTATAAGCAGCATAATAAATTAGAGGCACATACCTCATTATTTAATCGGATACATACAACAACAATAAAGAGCATGCAACTTTAATTATTAGGGAGAAACCTAAAACTCCCACAATAAATTAGGAACACATAGTCGATAAATTAGGGGCGAAAAGCCTATTATTATATTAGATTCATGCCGTACTGACCACACAGTTCTAAAAATAAAATAGCAACACACAACTCTCACAATAAATTAGTGGCACACAGCCTCTTATTTAATTGGTTACACACAGTCACTACTGAGCATGAAACTCTAACAATTACGGAGCGATAGAAAATTTTCACACTAAATTAGACGTTAGCTACACATGATACCACAACTGACCACATAGCCCTACTAATAAAATAGGAACATATAGCTTCAACAATGAATTGGCGGCATACTTTCCATTATTGAATTGCTTACACACAGTACAGCTAATAATTTAAAAGCACACAACAATAATGATATGATGTATAACTCCATTGCGCAACATCAACGTCCGTTTAAAATGTTAAATATGTAAACACACAACAGAATAACTATAGTATATTCCAATTCGTTATGTCCCTAACGGCTTAAGCGAGTCCACGCCTATCGCTTGTACCTGCCTGCGCTGTAATAATGCGTGAATTACGTTAGCTGTCCTTTGTCTCTTTTTAACCAGTGAGGCAAAAGGAAATAGAACGCTTGTGCGTAGTTTGCAGCATATAATACTTTGGCTATTCAGAATCATTAGGGCGCTCAGGTTATTTTTTTTAATATGCGCCGTATCACAACAAATTATATACATGCAAATAATTTCAAAGTAATTACATAATAAATAAAACAACAAAAGTAACATTATACAATATAATTATCAGTTATAATTTTATTAATCACTATCATCATCTTCAATGTGAAAGTCGTCGTCCGAATCAGAATCCATTCCTAAATGAATCACAAGTGGATTTACTTCTTCAATTATTACACGTTCACGTTCCCAATAATCTTGAATTGTTTTATTAGTATGTTGAAATGGTTTTTTCCAAATTTCAGGTGTCACTGTAGACAGTGCTTCTTTCCACATACTTATTACATTCTTATCACCATAGCCGTCTCGGCCAATGTGCGCATCATAATAGTTTTTGCAGATGCCCCATATTTGCTCAATTGCATTGAATTGACAATGATAGGGAGGAAGCCGCAAAACTTGGTGACCGGCCTCATTTATTATTTGGTCAACTATGTAAATCTTTGGCTTTTTATGATATTGTGCAATTTTAAGTAAATTATCTTTTTTCGCATCTTCCGGAAAATCTATTTTTTGCCTTTGTAGCCACTGTTTAATATCTTCTTTAACCCAGCTGGTAACTGGTTGTTTCTCCATAAGAGCTGAGTGATACGAAGCGTTATCCAAAACTATAACTGATGGCTGTTCTAAATTACCCAACAGATCTTCTTTTAACCACTTTGTGAAGCGTTCAGCATTCATGTTATCATGATAATCCGCGCTGCTGGAAGTTGAAGAAAAAACATGTGCAGCTTCAGCAACAAATCCATCTTCCGTTCCCGCGTGTAGAACGATAAATCGTTTACCCTCTCCGCAAGTTTTTCTCACACTTTTGATGGAGTCATCTTGCCAACTTCTTTTAATTCCACCTTTTCCAAAAACCCATGTTTCATCTACATACACAAATTTTAAGTTTTGTTGTTTTAAGGCTTTGAATTTGCGTAGAAATGTAGCTCTCTGTTGCACCACACCAGGTTTTTCGCAAAGAGCTCTCCTATCAGAATCCTTCAGAAATTTAAAATCGATCGATTTAAGCGTTCGATATAAACTTGTACGACTTATATCAACAACGTACCTTTCATCAAGTTCATTCTTCAAAGTATCCAACGTCACATGTTTATTTTCAGCGTACATCCTGTATATTGTATCACGAATTCCTTGTTTTTGAGTGTCACAAATATCTTCCGATTTTAATTTACGGCGTTTACTATTGTTCATCACTTCACGATTTGCGACATTTTCATTATTGCGTTTCACAATTGCTTTTATTGTATTCGCGTGTATTTTTAATGCCGCCGAAACCCGTTCTCGAACACTTGTAACTGGCAAAAGCGGACCTAAATTGTCCTTTTCGAGAGTAAAATACTCCAACAAATTTAGAGCAAGTTCTTCGTAGTCTACGTGGCGTTTAGGCATGTTGACCGGGTCAAATTAGAAAACTAACTGAAGCATGTATTCAATTGTTTCTGCAGTTATATTTTCTAAGGCTTATTGAGATACCCATTATCATTATAATACCGTTTACTAATGGGTATTTAATCTTTCGCATTATCTATATGCAGATTAACTCGGTTAATATAACCTTCTAATTACATGCAACTTTGGGAGCAAGTGTAACTTTAAATAATTTTAATACGTGGTTTTATTTTATTTATTTATTTATTTTAGTTTCCAAAAAAATTGCCAACAATTACATTCGCAAAGTAAATGACCTACGCCACTGTCAGGTAAGTAGCTTGTCCGTAAACCTGTTCTTACAATCTCCGTAGGCGTGGACTCGCTTAAGCCGTTAGGGACATAACGAATTGGAATACACTATATGAACCTATTAATCAACCAGTAAACCGCGTCAATATACAGCTTCCTGTGTGCTCTACCACCGCTGGTCATTGTCATTGTCACATGGTCACTTAGGCCACATAGGTTGGCCCACTGTGCTGCCTCCCCAGGAGTCCCCAATTTGGGTATCACCGAAGCCGTCCAATCCTTTGGATGTACTTGAGGATATTAGCAACTGGGGTGTTGCTGATTTCGGCCATAGCAGGCTAAAAGTCTTCCAACATGGATCCTCTGATTGTTGCGAGAGCTGTGCAGTTTTAACTAATAAAGAATTTAACAAATTTTGGGAATTATTGGCAGAAACTGTTTCAGAGTATAGTAAATGTAACAATTACGTTAATTTACATTACGTACATATAGATCATAGTCACGATCAATTCACATTGTTAGTATGTTATAAGATAATTGGAATGCTTTGTATACTATGACGAAGTTTTGTCAGAGCTATGCAGAGCCCGGATGCATACGAAACTACACAAACTGCGGTATAGAAACTAAAACAATTAAATTAGGGCAGCTATTTTTGTTCTGTAACTCCACACAATGAATTATAAACTTAGAACATTATGCTTTCAAAGTTTTAAAACCTTCTGTAATTATGATTGTATACGTTGTATTAGTTCGTAGAAACAATTTGATGTATAAGTAAATTACTTTACCTTGGTTGTAGTTTCCGAGCTGTGCTTGAAGGATATTAACACCAGGTACAACAATGGCAGGAAGCGTCCGGGAGCGTAATAATGGAGGCGGTTTCCGACTGGTCCTCCCTGCACTTTCAAGTCCAGCACAGGAGGCTCTTTGATCTATTCGGACGGACGCTGTTGTCAAATGAGAGCTGAAACAATTTATTTTATGTTAACCACATCTTGATACAGGTTCTGTTCTAAAAAAGCTACTATGAGAAGGTTTCGTTTCATTGCGTTATTTTGATTTCGAGTTTTCATAATAAGATATTTTTAAGGAAAAATGTTTTCGTACACGCAAAATATTAACACTTCCAAACAAGCGAGGTTTATTAAGTGTTAGAACTGCCTCCGAGCAACTTTAAAACAAGTAAGCCCGCCTTATGTGGCTGCGGAAAGTCAAGCGGGAAATTTGAGGTTTCACAAGAACTTTGCCAAATACTCACTTTGTACGAAGTTACCTTAAGTAAATAAGTGCGGTTTACAACGGCGATGGTTCGTATTGCTAAATACGCACCTTGTTTCCCTAACATTTTAGACTTTGTTGATGCACAAAACACTCAAATGTAAGCGGAAAATTTTAATAGCTAAGAAATACAATTAAAATTGTTGGAGTTAGAACATGCAGGAAACGTATTATATGTTCACATGTACTGTAAAACGACTTTACTAAAAATGTTATTATAGATTTTTTTGTGGATGATGTTTTAAATGACAAAAATTGTTTAAAGACATTAATCATCCATTTTAGTTTAATAAACTGTAGACGTGTAGACACATATTCGGGCAACTGCCTATGGAATCGAAGACCTTTAACAGACACCCTGTGAGAGACCTGTGCACTATGCTGCTGGATCACAGATTTGGTAGAGTAAATAACTATGGAAAACACAGTAGGCCTTCTAGGCTATATTACCTCTGGAACGTATGGTAAACGGAAACAATAGAAGCAGAAAATAAGGGATTATATTAATTGTATCAAGAACAATAGGTATGGAATTGACATTTATAATTCATTATTTTTTCTTTCTTGAGTATATTTCATGAGGAGCACAATGGCATAAACTAATTCTGCAAGTAACCAAGAACCAAAACACTATAATTGTAACATTCGTTTAGTTTTGCCACTTCATATAAATTAAAGTCTGATTTTAATTGCCGCTCATACTCGATTCCTATTCTATTATTTCCAAAGGTTAATTTATGGGAGGTCACCTTTCGGAACGCTGACGCGTATGTTTAGTCTATATGTTGATCGAAAACAGTTCTTAGAATCCTTTTGTCTGCAGAATAGCCCTGGAAATCCTACGCTCCCTGGAAGTTCCACGTGGTAGATTTTGTTCTAAAATGATTACGTTTGGTGAGAGTTGTTGCCGGGGGAAAGTTAGTCAGTCTAAACCTCCTAAGGGGTACACACGTGGTTTTGAGCCGGAGTTTTGGCAGCACCTCTGTTAGATTAAGATACCGCATAGCTTTTTCTCGCCTGGTGGCAGAATATTCTTCTCGACATTTCATCGAATTAAAAAAACATATTAACAGAGTATTGCGCTTTATTAAAGATAATTTAGTGAAATTGTTCTCTCGACCTGTGTCGGTTTATAGCCATCAACTCCGTAACTCTCCCCACTAAGCCGTTGCTACGTTAAAATCTCGTACAACGGAGGTTTCGTTCCTGACTGCAAGAACACTCGAAATTTTCCGTTTTCCTGAAGAAAGTCTTTGCAATTGCTGTAGCCCAATCGTCGCAATCGTGATCCAGCCTTCAGAGACGTGCCTGCGATTTTTGTTTGCTTCTCAACGACCTAGGAACACCCCAAGTATTGCTTCTCTCTCTACTCCCTATCGAAGAAAACTACGGTAAGCTTACCAATGTACCATAATGTACCATAGAGTGATTGTTTTCTCCTGTTTACCAATGCTTCGTTGGTAAATAAGAAACAGAACAGCTTAATTTCCTTGTCATAGTAAAAGTGAGGCAATCTTCCTTTGCCCATCGTTTCATTACTTGTTAAGGTTAAAGGTTATATAATTTGTAAAGTCGAACGTCGCTGATTGCGTAGTTTTGTTTTACTAAAGTAAATGACGTATGCCAGTGGTGGCGAGCTTTTTGGTTTGGACGTCCCAACATTCTTTTGGTTTGCCCAGGGGTCTCCAAACTTTTTAGCTTAAGGGCCACACTGACTCCTCCACGAAGTCCCAAGGGCCAAGACATAGCTAGCTCATCAAACCAACATACTGTAGTTTTGAATTACGCGCAAATTTTCGTACTGGAACTACCGGAGAGTGTGATAGCTATGGCGCAGGGCGCGGGGGTGGACTCCGCTCCGTACGCAATTTCGGTTGGTACTTACGGGCAAGTGTCAAGGACATTTCATTGTAATTTATAATTTTTCTTAACGAATAGCTATTGGGTAATCATTGTAATCTATATCTATTTATGTTAGAATTACTGTATTGGATTTTTCCATGTAGATGCTGTAGAAAAATACAAGAACTACTATCTATCACACGGTGGTATTCCCGAAAGTGTGCCTTAAGCTTCCAAACAAATTAGTTTTGCATCTTCTTTTTGTGTGGATAGGCCAATGGTATATTAATTGCCTACTATGGAGTGGGTTGTATGAGCCCTCTTTGCATGTATGTGGAACAAAGAAGACAAGTTCTATTGTATGGTTGAAAATTGTCCGATGCCTTAACGTGTCCTCCGAAGCAACGCCAATACGCCAACGCCAACGCGGTTTGTGCTGCACTACGAATACAATTTGACTGGTTTTGCGATGTATGCAATGGGTATAAATAGTTTTGATATAAATTAATTTAAAATTTCAACCGCAAGCGCAAGCACATAGATCGATTGGCATACATTTACAAAAGTAATAAATCAGAATGAAGAAGGGGCCGTTTACCCTCTGGAATTAATGTAATCTAAGTCTAAGAATGGAAACTGATTTAGAATTACTGGTTGCAAAAATAACGTTTAATAATGATTTAACAATAATGTCGTTTAGTTGAAATGAATACAGAGTAAACAGGAATTTACAAAGCAATTGATTTTGTCTCATTTTAGCAAATAATATTCGATGGCGAAACAGGTGCAAACAATATATAAAGAATAAAAATAAATGTTTGTTCTAACCAAATTTGGAACCAGAAGCTTCTGCTTACTATAAAGTAGCCAAATAGGAGTTATTATTATTCGCATATTAAAATAGAACTTTAAATTAAATTTGCTTTCAGTTTTTTGTCAAATTTTATTTACAAATACACTGGGGAGCAAAAAATCGGGCCACTTCAATTCTGATTTCACATTTGGCCCATTGTACACCCTAACTATGATTTTGCTTATCTGAGCTAGTTCCAACTTCAGCAGCGATTTACTTCATATCGGACAGGAGGCGAACTTTCTGATTTTTCCCCGCTAGAAAAATAGCACCGACCTCGGCCGGATTCGAACCCTCGTCCCTCGGATCTAAAGACAAATGCGCTAACCTCTAGACCAGGGATTCTCAAGCTATGGTACATGTACGACTAGTGGTACATTACGTTGCTCTTGGTAGTACACAAAATAATTAAAAAATAGTGTAAATAATACTTTATTTTAAATATTTTATAATGCGAATTTATTATATTGCCCTCTGTTTCTTGTATAATATGTATTGAAAACGCAGGAAAAGAGCTTCTTTAATACAATGTGTTTAACATGCGTGCAAACATGGTTGCATATAACAAACTCAGGTCAAAATAGTGACGCGCAAAAAATAAATGTGTAAAAAATAACTTTTTTTCTTCATCGCGTGAAAGTTTGAATACGAGTAAGTTTTATTATTTTTACGTGTAATGTTTCGTGTATGTTATGTTAACTTGCCTATCAACAAAATATAAAGTGCATATACAGTTCATTAAATTTAAGGTTATGTACCAATGTTTTATTCGTGATCCACTTCAATTTGTAAATCTGCTATTAACATATTGGTTATAATTTCTGTTTCTTTCATTTTATTCCAATGTTTCTTCAAAGCTCTGGTGGAAAATGGTCAGTGAGTCAGTGGTGAGTGGAAGAAGGCCAGGATTGGGACCGAAGAAGGGTCACCTCAGATTAGGATGATCATTTCATTGTTTCGTCCGTATTAAAAAAACAGGCAAACTACTGCAGTTGGGGTAAAAAGTTGCTGTTGGAAGTACGTTGTACCTATGTTAGCGAGTGGACGGTAAGAAGAAGACTTCGAAAGCCAATTTATAGGCGGACAAGCCAGCCATGGGGCTTAAACTTTTCAGAAATCATCGAATAGGTAGGCTTAATTTCTCTCGTACAACAATTAGACGACGGAACAATGAAGTTCTGTACTATTTACGGATGAGTGTGACGAAGACCGAGACAACGCTACACACAGGGCAATTTATCGTGTCCGTTTTCAGGGAGGATATTTGATGGTCTGGGCCGGTATTACCTACGAAGTTCCCATAGAGTTCGTTCTCGTCCATGGAAGTTCATTAACAGCAGCTAGATACGTGACAGATTTCCTCCAAGAACATATAGTCCCGATGCGTCATTACAGATGGTGCCTTTATTCTAATGCACGATAACCTTCGGCCACATGCAGCTTGAATTGTAAGGCATGGATTACTCTTAGTCCGGACTTGAATCTGATAGAGCACGTTTGTAATGAGCTTGAGAGACGCATTAGAAGCCAAATACCCTTACCTAGTAACTTGAGAAAGGTTAGAACAACACTTATAAAAGAATGGAACAACATCCTGCAAGAAACCAGTCAGAAGATAATTACAGCAATTAATTCCAGAATACCAGCAGGTGTAAGAGCAAGGAGAAGCAACACTTCCTATTAAAACTCTAAGAAGACGCTTTGGGATTGTATATTTCGTGATGTTTCCTTGAATTTTTTTGTTAGTTGTAAGAAAATCTTTCGATGATAAAAGCCGTAGCTTCATACACGTGATTCCGCGTTTTAGGTTGCCAACAAACCAGACAGGTGGTTCTTGGTAGTTTAATATAATTTCCAACATACCATGCTCAACAAAATTAGGGGAGCACTTTTTTGAGCGTCTATAAGTTTTCCAGCAAATGATGAAAGCGGGATTATTTTGTTATATTGTTCTTTAGGCCTCCATTGACAAAGTGTAAAAAGAATTACGGTCATTGGTTTGCTCGGTTTCATCGTAGATGCCAAAATGTAAAGAAAGTCTCAACACAAAGTGGTTATTGACCACAAAGCAAACATCTGAAACTCATCAAATTAGTCATTGGACACAGTAAAACCGTCAGTTTTGACTTTTTCAAGTCAAGTTCAAAATGCGTTATTTAAGCGAAATTGAAGTCGCAAGGGCTGTTGCTTTGCTTGAAGATGGTTGATCTATGCGATATGTGGCAAACCAGCTGTTATCTGCAGAGCTCGGCATAGGTACCAAGAAACACGGGTAGATATCCCAGGAGAATTGGACAAGGCCGTGAAAGAAAAACTACGCCTCGGGACGACTGGTATATTGTTAATTCTTGTCTTCGCCGACGAACTGCTACTGTTCGTGAGCTACAAAATCTACTCCGAAATTCCACCAGTGTGACAATTCCCGATCAGACGGTTAGAAGACGACTCAAAGAAGCCAATATGTCTTCTCGCAGGCCTGTCCGACCTCCTAGCTTGAGCAGGAATCACAAAGTTAGTCGCCTAAACTTTGCCCACAAACATGTGCAATGGCAACTTCGACACTGGAGGTCTGTGCTTTTTACAGACGAATCGCGGTTTTGTCTAACTCGTTGCGATGACCGTATATGAGTGTACAGAAGTCCTGGAGAGCGATACTCCCGCGTGTATATAGGAAGTGGACCGATTCGGAGCTGGATCGGTCATGGTGTGGGGTGGCATTAGTGTAGACGGTCGCACAGACTTGGTTGTCGTTCCCCGACGCCTAAACGCACATATTTATGTTGAGACGATTCTTCAAGAGCATGTTGTGCCATTTGCGAACAATTGCGGCGATGGCTTCATCCTACAACAGGATAATTGTAGAGTTCATACCGTTAATTTAACAACAAACTTCTTCCAGGAACAAGAAATTCAAGTGCTGGGGTGGCCAGCCATGAGTCCACACTTAAATGCCATCGAACACATTTGGGATTTACTCGACACAAGCATTAGAAAGCGTCCTGCTGCACCTCAGACTCTTCAGGGGTTGACCGACGCCCTTGTGGAAGAATGGGGAAATCTACCACAAAACATGTTAAGGCGTCTTATTTGCAGCATTCCTCGACGTTGCCATGCTGTTATTGAAGTTAATAGAGGGCACAAGCGCTACTAAAGCTTGGTATTCGGGCGTTAACAGAATTTCCATTACACTTTAAGTGATAAAACACATTTCGATTTGATAGTCTTCTCAATAGTTTGGCATTTCTCAAGAAAACTGTTTAAACAGAGCATATTTGTTGTTTGTATCTTATTAAGTAGTATTGAAAGAACAATACAATAAAGTTGATACTTTTGTCTGTCTTTAATTTGAAAAATTATGCACGGCTAAAAAGTGTTCCCTTAATTTTGTAGAGCAGTGTATATAATATCTTGAATCAGAAAATATGTGGATATTTTAAGTGGTCCAGTAAAAACCGCACTAGAAAATTTGAGAAGGAAATGTTCAGGAATGGGACTGCAGATTAATGACCACTGTTTAACAATTCTTTTCTTTGCCTATGATCAAGTCCATATTGAAAATATTGAAGAGGACATAGACTACATGTTCAGAAAGTTTAGATAACAATTTAAAAAGCGGGACATGAATATTAACCTAGGCAAAACGGAATATCTTCAGATGGAAGAAGAACAGAAAGACCCGAACCTAACAATACAAGAAATTGGAAAATGAGAACTATATAAATACTTGAGAAATATAATATCAAGCGAAGGGACATCAAATGGCGACATAGAATATAAAGTGCAACAAGTTCAGAAATGTGTATGGATCTTATTTACAGAGTATCTGCAGAACCAATATGGATCAGAATCTTGCCAGTTATAGGTGGAGTAAGAAGAAAATGGAAACTCTAGAAATGGGTTTTCCAAGAAGATTATGCGGAATATCTCGTTTAGACCTTATAGCAAATGTTGAAATAAGAAGACGAAAGAAAAGAATATGCACAAGACAACTTTTATGGTATATGCATATAATGAGGATGGTAGAGGAGCGATTGCCAAAACGTGCGTTCAATTATACCCCAAGAAATAGATAAATGAAGTGGGAGCAACAGTGAGGGAGAGAGCTATTGAGAAGGAGAAATTGAGGGATAGGAGGAGATGGCGATCAAAATGCGGGATGCGGCAGAAGTTGTAGGACTCCCGCTCTTACATATATTTCGATGTCAAAAGTTTTGAGAGCGATTTTATTATTATATAATTTTATTTGTGTATATTCCCTTGTAAACCTAGTCTTCCATTGCAGTCGAACTTATAGAAATAAATGAAAAACGAAAAAGTGTTGTTATATTGTTTCACCAGTAAAAATATTGGAGAAAAAAGCGTTTCACAAATATAATGTTTCTTGTTTTATATTTTTATGGTTATATATGTAACATGTAAACCCAATTTAGTTTAAATGAGTATCTGGGAGTAAAATCCCGTGGTAATAATAAATGGCTGAAGCGTAGTACTGGTCATATTATCGCCCTTGTAAAAGCTGCCACGTCCTCCTCCAAGATCCTTTTTTTGCTATTTAATTATGCTATTATGATAATGCTTATTTTTTGGGGAAAGCATACAATCTTACCACAGGCACACCACGACTCTCATTATTATGGTTTTGAACATAGGGATGTGAGAAAATTATAAAGACTAATAATATTTTTGTATCTAAATATTTTATTGAACAACCTAGATAACCAGTCCATAGTAACCTAAAACCTTCAATATTGAAGATTTGTCGATGTTTGGCGGGCGGCCTACGCAGTCTTTTTAAATACTTGGCTACCTGTGTTTGGATGAACAAGAGGTAATAATGCGGTAATCTAATGCATGATGCCCACCACATTACCATGTGTCTCATGTATTTGGCTCGCGACAACAGGATGTGAGAGCGAGGATACGGAAGCTGTGATCCACAGCCTTGCAGGTCAAACTCCTTCATGGGATGTAAAGCCTCACCATTACTATTAATATTCGCAGCCAACCAAGTAATCAAGCCAGGAGATGGACATGACATAAAATATATGGTGAAAAAACTCGCCGAAGTCTATGAATCAAAGGGTCTAAAGATAAACTACAAAAAGATCAAATACTTAGTAATAGGAGGACAATCAACAGATCTGCATATACGAGGATAGTAGTGCGAAGAATACAAATATTTGGGAAACATAATATCCTCAGAAGATAACTAAAAAATCGAAACTACACGTAGAATTGGACAGGTTAGACAAGCAACGTAGAAACTGAACTCGTTACTATGCACCAACAATTTAAGAAAGCGCACGAAAGTCAGAATATACAATAGCATCGTACAAAGCCTACTGATATATGGTAAGGAAACCTAGGAAATGTCTAAGAGAGACAGACAAAGAATAAATGCGGTTGAAATCGATTTTCTGGACGTGGATGCATAGTATCTAAGATGTACCATATTCGAAACACTGGAATAAGGGAAAGAATGGACAAAAATTAAACAATGATTGATGAAATAGAAAAGCGACGGTATGGCCATGTACAAAGAATGGACCCCCAAAAAGAATAATAAATTGGAAATAAACCAGGAAAAAGAACGACACATGGAACATACAAGTGAAACAAGACATGATAAACAGAAAGCTTCAAGAAGAAGAATGGACAAACAAAACACAGTTGCGTTTGGGATGCATTAGACATCCGGAACTGTAGAATAAACTAACTTTCCTTTCAGGGATAGAGCTTCTCAAAGATTCTTTCAGAAGCGCCTAAATGTAGGCAACTCAATTTACAAGCTACTATTTGTATCCATAACGACGGAAATTAATACAGGATAAATTTGAAATGTTGGAAAGAGGGCTTTATTTATCCTCTATTAATTTTCGTCGTCATGGAAACAAATAGTAGGTAGTCAGTTGAGTTGCCTACATTTAGGAGCTTCTTAAAGAATCTTTGAGAAGCTCTATCCCTGAAAGGAAACACTTTTGACCATATATTTAAATTTTTGTTTGTCCCTGCAATGCATTAACATCCTGTATCTATATATATTATATCTGAATATTATGTCATTTAATCAGATTAACTGTTAGGGGAATGTTACACAATATTTTCGCGAATTCTGCATGAATCCATCTTTCAAATGTTTAACTATATAACATGTCTGGGGTTGTGTCTAACATATTTGACAAAATACCTTACAGCATGTATTTACAACAAAAACATAGGCTTAAATGTAAAACAAGAGATTGTATTGCCCTTATATGTAGAAGCCATCAAAAATATTTTCAGTTAAAGATAAGCCATTTCTAATTATCGTGAATAAGTATGATAAGATTATAACTAGTGTAGAGGAAACATTTAAGATTAGCTTAAAGGCAATTAGATACACAATCGATATATTCTTGAAACAACTCTGTATTTGATACGTGCATAGTTCACTTAAAGGTAAATAACATACTTTGTATCTAAATTAGTGCTAATAAACAAAATGAAATAACTTAACTGTGTGTCACTTAGTAGTTTTTAACTAAGACAAATTTTTATTTCAGACTGATTACACCAAAGTTGGTAAATAAAAACAAATTTGCTTGTGATGACAAGCTAATATGTCTGCATTGAAGAAACCCTGGAAATTAGCTACAATGCAAAAATGACTTCAGAGGGACGCCATGGCACAAAAACTATATTCTCTAGATTGCAAGGACGCGTTCAACATTTTTTTAAAACTGAGGGAAGGCCTATTACAACTCGCAATATCCCGAATGAGACAAAACCAATACAAATGTCGGAAATTGCCAATCAAGGAACAACAGCCATTTCAAGTCATATCAAGTTAAACGATTCAAGAGGAAGAGAAGTTCCAAACTCTGTTAGCCCAAAAACACCTTCGTCAAGTTGCAAAAACTCAAATAATCCTAAACCTGCCAGTCAGAGAACACCTAAACCAAAAATGAAAGCTCCACCACCACCTACACCCGAAGCTAAACATATAGAAACGGTGAATGTAACATAAGTAAATAGAATAATGTGAAATTTCTTGGCTGATTATGTGTTTGTTAATACTTACTTACTACGTTTCACATTCAAGGAAGTTCATGTTTGTTTTAATAATGACGATTAGATTTGGTACTAGGCGAGCATGTTTCCCCAATGTTAATTAATTTTACAGCTAAGTGAGAACAATCTAACCGAACAAAAGCTCTCAGAAATACAAACTTTACAAGTAGAACGGGAGAAAACCGATGACAGCGAAAAATCCGAATTCTCGTCATGGGTTGAAATTCAGCACGATCAGCTCTCAGGTAAAATACATTGCTTAATTGCAGAAGTTGTAAAGTTTCAAAAAAAATATAAATTCTTTGTTTACTGAAGTACTGATAAGCCATTATCATTAAGATAGCATCAACCAAGCGTAATAGTTGATAATTTTTGATATTATTATTATATGATTCCAATTACCAATATATTAAAGCACTTATACGAACCTTTTACTAGCAGTAACAACACTAGAAGTATAATGAAAGTTCCATTGTTGACTCTGTGAACAGTAATTCAGGGGTTTACGTCAGCAAAAGTTAGAGGATGTTGAGTTAGCAGTCATCATCATCATAATCATCGCGCCACGGATTACGCCCTGTGGGCTGTTTTGGCGCTAGTCGCCATGTTGCTTGAGGTCTTCCTACGTTGTCTTACCATGGGGTTATAATTGAGTGCTTGTTTCAATAATCATGTTTCATCTATTCATTTCGTATGTGATCTTTAACGTTGTCGTTGTTAGTCAATTATTCATTGTATTGAGGATATTTTTAAATGGTCTCTCATTGTTTCATTACTGATTCTATTAGCCCTGCTGCGTTCTATTACTGTGATTAGGAATTTCATTTCTGATGCTTGGATACGTGATTTGTCTGCCATCGTTTGTTTCACACGCTTACATCAGTTTACAATAACAACAAGTTCCTATAAGCGTTTCTATGCTTAAACCACCCTTTTGTATATTATTATATTACATAGTTAAAAAAAATGATATTACAAAAACTGAAAACAGAATAGATCTTCTAAAATCCTCACAACCTTTACAATAAATTGTATTCTTCTTTCTTCATTTTCTATTTTTTATGGATCAGGTAATTGTCTATCCTGACTTCATAACGGATAATATGATAATTTTACATGGATCAGGCATTTGCCTGTTCTGACTTTACAACGGGATAATGCGATAGTCTTCCATGGATCAGGCCATTGCCTATTCTGACTCCACACCGGATAATAATGATAATTTTTCATGGATCAGGCCATTATCTGTTCTGACTTCACAACGGATAATGTGATGATTTTTCATAGATCAGCCAATTGTCTGTTTTTACTTCACAACGGATAATTTTTCATGGATCAGGCAAATGCCTGTTCTGGCTTTACAACGGATAATATGATAATTTTTCGTAGATCAGGCAATTGCTTGTTCTGACTTCACAACGGATATTATGATAATTTTTCATGGATCAGGCCATTACCTGTTCTGACTTCATAACGGATAATATGATCATTTTTCATGGATCAGGCCATTATCTGTTCTGACTTCACGACGGATAATGTGATAATTTTTCATAGATCAGCCAATTATCTGTTCTGACTTCACAACGGATAATGTGATAATTTTTCATAGATCAGCCAATTGTCTGTCTTTACTTCATAACGGATAATTTGATAATTTTTCATGGATCAGGCAAATGCCTGTTCTGACTTCACAACGGATATTATGATAATTTTTTATGGATCAGGCCATTACCTGTTCTGATTTCATATCGGGTAATATGATAATTTTTCATGTTATTATCATACGATTTCGATTTTTAATATAGTACCCTAAGAATCATTTATACGAACGTCTAACAACCACAACACTAATAGAAGTGTAATGACATTTACATGGTTCGAACAATAAAGAGCATTCTTCAAGGGTTTACCACTAAAAGTTGCTATATATAGTTTAGGTTAAGCAGTACATTTGTATTCCCACTGACGATGGTAACTTAGGAGTATTTAGATTAGATAACATTTTGGTAATAAGGAGTCCCTATTAGGGTTTGTAGATTTTAACTCGCGTCTTTGTTCAGCGTAACTGTAAACTAAACATTCTTCTTCTTCTTTTGGTGCTTCACCAACTAGTAGATGTTGCCCGTCATCTCTGAATATTAAAAGGAAAAAATTAATTTAAATAAAATGATACTAATTTATCAAAGAATAGTATGGTTCTTCTAAAATTTGTACTACTTTTGCAATACATCATGTACTGCTTCCTCATTCCTAGTCTCCTATTTTTCACAGATTATGTAACTGCATGTTCTGATTTCACATCGAATAATGTGATATTCCTTAATATTATTATATGATTCCAGTTACCAATATGGTATACTAAAAATAAATTGTAAGAACCTCTAACCACCATAACAACAATGGAGACATAATGAGACTCCCATTTTTGACCCCATGAAGAGTATATTTTCAGGGGTTTACTTCAGTCAGAGATACTTTAGCTAGTTTAAGTTGAATGGTTTGTTTGTATTCCTACTGATGATGGTAACATTATGTCTTTCTTCTTTCTTTGTTTCCCATCTGTCACATATTAGGTAATTGGTTCTTCTGACTTTATATCATATAATAATTAACTCTGATGCCATTATTATATGATTCCAATTACCAATATGGTATACTAAAAGTTATTTGTAAGAACCTCTAATCACTATAACAACAATGGAGAAATAATAAGTCTCCCATTGATAACCCCACCAAGAGTATATTTTCAAGGGTTTACTCCAAGCAAATATACTTTAACTAATGTAAGCGAAGTGGTGTGCTTGTGTTACTATTGATGATGTTAATGAAGGAGTATTTACAATACATTATGTTCTTCTTCCTTCTTTGCCTTCCATATTTCACGAATTAGGTAATTATCTTTTCTGACTTTATATCGTATAGTAATTAACTCTGATGCCTTTCTTATACGATTCCAATTAGCAAAATAGTACACTAAAAATCATTTAAATGAAACTCTAACACCAAGAAACAGAGGCCATATAATCTTTGTTGAGCCCTTAAAAGGTATATCTTGAGAGCCCCGTTCATTTTATCTAATTAAAATCCCTATAACTAAACTAATCTGTACTACTTTTCGGTATTTTACGTTAAACGTAAAAAATGATTCGATCAATTTTACAGAAACGTCAGACGAATCTTCCCTAACACAAGATGACGATTGCAGTTCACAGAAAATCATCCCAAATGAACTCCAACAGTCAAAACTTGAAACAGCATCTGTAGATCCGTTAACTGAAAGATATAATGCTTTAAGAAGTGAAAATAAAGGTGATATTCAATTCAAGACAGTAGAGAAACATAGCATTGATAACGAATCAAACAGAGGTAACACGAATGAATTCGAATCGTTTTCACTTCAGAGCAGTAAAGAAAAGGTAGAAATTGATTCAGAAACCTCTAAAAATCGGAACATTCAGCGTATCGTGCAATGTCCTGCCGCTGACAGTGTGGGTATGGTACAACAGAAATCAGAGGATGATACCCTCTCCTCTTCTTCCAACCAAACATGTCAGCAGCTTAGTATCCACCACGAGACTAAATTAATTAATATTACGTCGTCTAACAACAATTCAGAAACAGGACTAAAAATTATTCAGCAAATTGAAGATGTTGAGATGTTTCCTGCTACAGACGATCATGAGTATGAAAACTGGCCAAGCATTCGATCGGCTATCAATCATAATGCAGAAGTAGCTAATACCTGTGAAAATGTTTTTTTATTGAACAACAATAGGAAGAAATCACAAATATCACAAACATCCACTACAAATTCTTACCATGAACAAAGAATCACTGCAAACAATACCAATCTCTTGATTCAAGATATTGTTGATTCTTCTTCGTATGATCAAGGTACTGAAAATGAGGAAGCTATTGAAAATTCGATAGAAATTCAATTTCGTTCCATCAGGGAAAACCATCAGAACGCAGTAGCGACTAGTACTGCCCAAAATATTACTTTATCAAATGATAGCAAGAGTACATGTTCTACATTGCCAAAATCCACTAAAACGAACCTTGATGATGTAGAAAGTATAAAAATAGCTACCAAAGACCTTGAAAATTTTTGTTCATTAAACTACGACAAGAATAAATACTCAACATTACCAAACCCTCCTAAGACGCACCCTGTTGAAGATAGAAGCAAAAAAGCCTACTCTATTGAAGTAACTAAGACTACGGACAATATATGTTCGTATAGCAAACCAGCACCGCTACCAAAACCTACCAAATATCACCATCTTGCAAAACGGGACCATGATACGAATTCCAAGGTTATTTCTGAATCAACTAATAATCTTTCAAGTACTATAAGAACTCAAGAACAACCAGTTGGCCACAGTATCGTAAAGCCTAAAAATCAAGCACATGAAGTTCAAGATGTTAATCAAAAATTAGATCAGGGTAAGTCCGAACAACCATACGTGGAAAGCGTTGTAGCAAAAAACATAAGGAAGATCTCCATAGCAGACACATCGCCAAGAATCCAAGAAACAGTTTATACCGGTGAAGATGAATACATGCAAAATATAATAGAAAAAATAAGATCAATACAACAAAAAGTAGCAGAAGTGGAAAAAGAAATATGTGTGTTTAGTGGAACTACATCTGATGACCGGGATTATGAGTATTTGGATGAATGTCTTATGCGTAGTTTGATCAAATTAGATAATTTCGACATCGGAAACAGTCTGCTCGCAAAAGAGGAAAGGAGAAAAGGAATACGTTATATTCAAGGGATGCTGAAAAAGTTAGACAATAAGTTAAAGGAAAACCAAAACAAAGCAGACGAAGGAGGGCACGTAGTAACGAATATGGCAAGAAAGTGGCCTGAAAATGTAGAAGTCGACATTGGAGAAGATAAAACCGCAGGACTAGGCCACGATGAGGAATCATAAAATGCACTGGTTTAATGATACCGTTAAAGAAACGCGATATGTAATATATATTGTGCTAAGTATGTAAATCTGTTTTGTAAATTCTTATTCCGTGTAAATACTTATAAATGTGATTACCTTCTATATGCGTTGATTTTTCATTTTATTACGTTATTTATTATTAAATATATTTTCGTTCCATTAATCTTAATTGGTCAAGCGGTGGGGTGCTGTTTGGTAGTTTGTAAAAGACTAGTAACTAAGCTGTATGAAGATTTCATGTATGAATCTAACAAAAAAATATTTTATTGGTGAAATAGTTTTGTCATAGAATATGCTTTTTACGAGAGCTATAGCCCCTCAAATTTTATTATGTGTTGAATGTGTCTAATTTCGACTTGGATAATCGTGCTAAGGCTTATTTCTTATTTTATTTGTTACCTATGAAAAAATATATTTCTGCTACATTTCTGTGCTCTAACATCAACCTTTAGTTAGGAACGATTTTACAGCATATGAAAATGATAATATAATTTTTACGTATGGATTTTATAACGGAAAGTTACTTGAAGCTTCAAGAGAATATCATCAACCTAATTATGAAACGTCCTCTAAAACCTTATACAGACTCAGGAACTCGTATTCAACGAAAAACCGGTGCTCCCCAGTAAGTAAAGTAAGGACGAAGAAGATGTGATGCAGAAATCAATGGTCGTACAGTCAATACTCAAGTAATTTGGAACTATCCTAGAATTTTGCATGTCAAGTATTGGATCCCGAGTTCTTACACCCTTACCACTTCCTACACGTGCAAGGACTGCATCCGGGCGATACTAAACAGCGAATATTATTTTGCTGGTGGTTCATATATCAAACCGTCGGGTATATGAATTTTATGTCAGACGAAACCAAAAGATGCTATCAAAAATGAAAGGAATTAACATCATTGGCGCATAGAAAAGTCCAAGTGCAAAAAGACAGCGTCGTCCTCAGCACATAAATTCGCAGCCAAAATCGAAAGACAAGGTTGACACGTATGGCGTGAGGCTCTTTCAAAATGTACCCCCGACATGTGGCAAAATTTCTGTGAGCATTGTGAAAAACTTATTTCGGAAGACTGGACAAAACATATGGGAAATCTATCGTTTGAAAATATTCCTCCTTTCATTATTTCAAGTGGGGAATCTGATTCAGAATCGGAGGGTGCCGATGATTCAGATACTTCTAGTGATAGCATGAAGGTGGAATAGGTTAGGGGATATTCTTTTGGCATCTAAATTGTGAATGAGTGTTTTACAGTTTTTATCTCGCCCGAGAAAAACACTGACCTCAGTGGAATACGAACTTGGGTCTCTTAGCACCAGAGACAAATAGTCAACCACTGGACTACCATAATATCAATTTCAAACATGAGCATGGACGTTAATTTTTCTTAATTTGCTGCAAGACCTAAATATAGGACAACAAAGAATGGCGTGGAATATGCTCTGTATACATACGATTTGAGTTCAGAATTCTCGTGTAAAAAGAACAGGAATATGTATTTGGTATGTGTTACGACAACATTTAAATTATAGTTATTATTTTATTTATAATGAAATCATATTATAAACCAATATTGAGCAGAAATAGGCGGACGTTAAATGAACAAACAAGCTCCACTGGCAACATTGCCTGCTTTCAAAAAACATAACCTTCATCAAGAAAAACTAACATAACCCAACTTAATTAATTGACAAATTTCAATGATACCACACATTCCCCCAGATTTCCACCGCCTGTTGGATGCCAAATCAATCGTGAATAGATTATATGTTGATTAAGATTTTTTTGTTTATTTGGTGAGAACTGTATGTGAGTAAATAATCCGACCTTTATTAGCACCTTTTATATTTAATACAATTATAGCTTTAATTTAATTCTCTACGAAGGTCTTCTGAACGACGCAGTATAATTGCTATAAATCTATGCTAGTGAAGAGTAGACAACGTTTTTATAACTCCTGTTGATTATGAAAAAAATCCATTACTAAATGACATAAAGAAAGCGTGCTTCAGAAGTGACTTTTATCGAAATTTTTGTGAAATTTAACAGCAAAATGAAAACCTGAAGTAATTATCAGAAAATGTTCGAATTGTAATACCCAGATGTTTTAGGCAAGTTATGTAAAATTCTACTAATATATACATTATTTGTTCGTTGTTCTTGTCCTTCGCATTTTTTCCAAGTTGGAACTTTTTTCAGGATTAGAAACACGTAAGGGGTTTAATTTTTAACCAGGAAAAACGTCAGTGAATTCGTTCTGCTCTGATAATGTAATAAACCTGAAATTTCTTTGAGAACTAGTATAAAACTGGAAAACCGCCATGGCTGAACCAAAATACTCCATTTCGCCAAAACTGAAAGGGGCATACCTTCCAAAACCTAAACGAAGTATCTTCAACGATGCGGAATCACCTGATAGAAATCCCCAGACGTCTACGATACGGTCCAACAGTAGGGGCTGTATCACTAACGAAAAAATCCGATATATAATACAAGATAGTAAAAATTTCAATGAGCGAATTAAATCCTTTGGGGGGACGTCTCATCGGGATAGGGAGTATGTGGATATAGAAGATGCCCTGTATTTAAATCTAAATGCATTGGTGGAGATTCACACTGATAATGTGAAACTACAACAGCAGAAATTGGATGCCATTTTGATTGTACAGGAACAAATAAAACAGTTGGATATAACCCTTCTTGAAAATATAGGAAAGGCAAAGAAACGGATTGGGTACAGTTCCGATAAATTCGGTGAGTGTGTTACAACCTTCTGCATGTAATCAGAAATATAAAATAGACACAAGTAGATACATGATTTTCCAGAAAATGGAAGTACAGAGAAAGTCTATAGCGAAACTATATTTTTCCAGATTTTATATCCATTGTTAGCGAAAACAACAGTTTTTTACTTTTTACGCAATGTAATACCTTTTAATACGAAAACGAGAACGTTATTTTCTAGTATTAATTCAGGGGAACACGGTAGAATAGTGGCCGCACCGCTTGCAATTTTATGCATATAAGAATAAATAGTTACTGCTACGAAGAGCCGTTTCTATATTTCAGGACTGGGCACAAAAACAGTATTCAGAGCAGCAACAAAGATTAATTTTTCGATGTAGTTCCTTTCCTTTCGAATTCAGCTACTACATTGGTCCAGTAACAACTTTAAACCGTAATAAAATATTCATTTGGTTTCTCCTCAAGATGGCCCCCAATAGCTATTATAAATTACATTTTCTACCCTAATAGTTTTTTAAAGATTGAGATATTCACTGGGTGCTATACCTGGACTTGTACACTGGTGCATTGTCGTGCAGCAGCAGTATACCTCGCGTCAGTTTTCCGCGTCGTCTCACTTCAAAAGAATCTTTGAAGCGATGCAATCAACTTGCATATTATCTTCCTGTTACTGTATTACCCTTCAGCAAACTTTCTCGGGAATCCAAAAAAAATTTTCATAATTTTGAGAATAGGTGACTTTAAACTTCTTGAATAGGTTAAAATCACGACGCTGCATCGATTTCTGTTTCGATTCAGGATCATAATGTTGGACTCTGGTTTCATCTCCAGTGACCAGATGGTTGATAACTAAATCTGCTTCATTTCCGTAACGGGTCTACCCGAATACGCATTTTGAATAGTGAAAGCATTTGCGGGACCCATCTTGCACTAACCTTTGTCATGTCAAGGTACTCATGCAGAATTGTGAAACATCGTGGTCTTTAAAGCTCTTAATAAAGTTATTAATTGACGCTTCTTCAATCTTGCATCCTCCTGTACCAAACGCTTGGTTTATTCAGCAACATCTGAAATGATCACTTCAATAAAGCGACCTTGACAAAAATCATCATTCAATAATTCTCTACCACGTTGACATAGTTGCACTTGCAAATAGTTGACATGGAAGGGCAATCATTCCAATACACAGCCACTATTTTTTCAAAAATCATTTTTGGAATTTTCGCTGTTTTGCATACAATTTCATGGCACCTCGGTGTTCCATTGAACACATTTCTATAAGTGGACAATACGTGACTACTTAAGTTGACAGCCAGTGACTACTAATGATGTCGCAATTGTTCGGTAAATTACCATAAAATGTCTTCATGTTTCAAAAAAACTTTAAAGGCAACTTGCATCAACATTTAAATTGCCCAGTCCAAGTATTTACAAACGACTCTTCGTATATGTTTCAAACTTTAAGATATTTTAATAGACGTATACATTTTCTAGTTGCTGAAGGAAAAAGTAAAACAAAATCTGCTCAGAAAAACGATAATCCAAACAACAAACGTAGACTACCACACTCTCCAGTCACGAAACGTTCACCTCCAGCATCGTTGGTAGATGAAATTATCAAAATAAAAAGCAATTTGAAAACTGCTGAGCAGAAGAGAAAAATTAACTCTTCTAGAAATCCTATTCAGCAGAATGCTCCAGTAGAAAAGGAAGCAGCTGAACGAAGTGTTACAGTGATTGGTGAAAAGGAATCGGTAGAACCTCAGGGTTCCAAAAAATCAACCATACTGCCGTTGAGAGATAAAATTGGTAAAATTAAATATAATTTACAATGTCCCGAGAAATGCAAAGCGTACAGAAAACCTCAAACTTATAAAAATTTGTTGCTGTTGGAAATCCCTGAGGAAACTGAAGAAGCAAACAGTTTAACATCAGTTGACCAACACCAACCAGATGCAAAGGTTTTAGTTTCTGAATTACCAATAGAAACTAAAACTACAGAAATTGAACCACAACATGATGGAATTGACATGCAACAAGGTCAGTTGAAAAAAAACTCCGAATTGATAAAAATTTCAACCAAAAAGGCGGAAATAGAAACTGCTGTGAACGTTAAACCTGAGAAATATGATGCAACTTCTAAAGCAAATAATGCCGATTTTTGTTCAAGTTTAGAAGAAAACAGGATATTCAAATTAGAACGAAAGCGTACTAATTTACCTTTATTCAAGAAAGGCAAACTGAAAGTAACCAACACGTTTAAAACAATTCATAATTGCCTTCAGCAAGCTCAGCATAAATTCGAATGTTTGAAAAGTGGTCATAATCACCAGGAAGCAAATTATCTCGCGGGTCAATACCTGATAGATGAACAGAGACAGCCTCATACAGCATTAGAACCAACTCAATTAATGCGACAAATTACAGATATTGATGCAAACGTTATAAATAGAGCGAACGGTGAAGGCGAAACCGTGCAAGATCAATCTGACGAAGATCAAAGAATTAGTAAGGAAAATATTGTGCAAGTAGTTCAAAGTTATTCTGTATTTGCTTTCAATAATAGCACATACATGGAAAAAATATCAATACTATTAGTACAAATAAGACTGCTGCTACTCCTAACTGTAATGAGGGTATTACAAATACCATATCAGATATTGGCACCTGTATTAGTGGGTCTCTGGTTATGGGAACGATAATTATTGTAAATTAAAATGTTAATCAAATCTGTTATGTTTTAGTACTTCCTTTTCAGCTTGCATTTTCTGACATTCAACATTTTTTTCTTATTGAAGGTTTTTCAAAACACCGACTGAGTTTTCAATATATGCACATTTACATGTTAATGTTACACACACAGTATCTTACAACAATTAATGAAAAGTGAACAAGCAAAGGATAAGAAAAGCATATGGCTTTCATCGACTTGTAGAAGCACATAACTCGATTCAGAAAGCATGGTGCGCTGTCTCTTGTAAGACGCGGTCTTCAGATATAGAGGACCTACAGCGTAATGTGGTCTCCGAACCACGCGAAGTGTAAACACTTCTACTCCAGAGAAGATTTACTAGGCAGTATACCTCACCTTTGTGTAGTGGTAGTTCAATTGGAATAGCATTGATTTCTGAGCAAAACGTCGATACTGGTTTGGGTTCGAAACCCCAGCATTACCAAGTAACGTATAAAAAGCTTGTACTACAACCCACCACATACGATTTGCCAGTTCGGTTGGCAAGCGTCGAATCTTAATGTTAAAAATCTGCTCTGGAATTTCAGTCCACCTCGAACTTGTTTTGAAGGAATGGAAATGAAGCTTCCAGGAAAATGGGGATACCAGTGGAAGAAAACTGCATGTCCACGCTAAGTTTTGCCGATGACCAGACTAACATAGCACAAGACTCATACGACTTAAGAGTTTATGTTGAGACGACTATGTAAAAGTTACAGAAATTGGGGCCTAAATGTAAATGCGACGAAGACAGAATGGACACCGAAGCACAATTTCAAATATTGATTACCGATGATAAAGACATCAAACAAGTATACCTATTTAAATATTTAGAAGTAAGTTTTACCGAAGATGGACTAAGTACGGATAAAATTAGAAATAGTATAAAACAAGCTTGGAAAGTAATAGGATGGGAAACTAAATATGGTAGGATAAACAAATATCACAGATGAATAAAGAAAATAATGGGAAAACTATAGTGGAATCGGCTTTCACTTATGGTAGCGAAATGTGGACAATTACACCTTACAATATTTATGTGCCAGGCGTTTCGCATAATCCGTCATTTTTTAAAACGTCATCTTAGTCAAACAACATCTACCATATGGTCATGCCATATATTGTGAACATGACCTACTTGATTGAGGTCGGTGAGATTTTTCTGAAGAATATCTGGAAATGGGTCTTCTGTCGGATAAGAGGTAAAACCGTATGTCTTGTGCCACTTCGATATGTGACATGTTAAAAACCACTACTGGGGTTGGAAATACCCTAGATAGGCAAAATTCATATTGAGGATTTAGAATAAACCAATAATGACTGCAGTGCTTAGAGATGCTTGGAATACCGCATCCTAGATGCAGCTTTATTCAGTTTTAGGCGACCTCCGTATGAAAATGAACGGAAATATTACCCATGACATCGAATTTTTACAGTTTAATAATTCTTGCATTAAATTATATTCAATTCAATTGTAGGTATGTGTTGATTGTTTTTTGGATTATTTTTTTAGATCTGTTTCTGTCAAACTTCTCGCGAATGATTGTATTTGTATTATTTAAGCTTTAATGTTTCATTAATTATTTTTTATATATCGATATTTGTTCGTAAAGTAGCTGCATACTTTCTTCAAAATTGTGCATTGGTGCATTGTCAACCTGGAAAATAAACTTTTCTTCTTCAGACAAATCTTTCCCACCAGGCAACGCAGTACTTCAATGTACTTTGTGGCATTCGTCATCCCAGAGCAGGCATGTAGTCGACCAACTATTTCTGCAGACATGCACCTACACACCTTAATAAAAGTTGACTTTGGCTTTATTGTTTCAAGTACGCATTTATATTTTCAAGGAAACCTGATGTATATATTACCAGCAGGTGGATTTATCACCGAATAGCATCTTTTGCCAATGTTCTAGGGTCAAGTAACGATGTTCTTTTGCCCATCGCTAATGGTTGGTCTCTGTTTTTCCGAAAGTAGTGGTTTGTTGGATGCTCTAAATCCTCGGAATTAAAAAATAAAAAGTGTTGTTTTCGCCACAATAAGTCAGTTCTGTAGAATTGAAGCCCCTGTTAGCCAGACTGGTTCTTCTTAACTCAGTACCACCTAGCAGATGTTGATTTTCGAATGCCACTTCCGGGTTTATCTTAAATTTATCCCATTTTGACATACTTCCTAATTACCCAACGATGATTAATTGATTGCGCTGCATTGTATTAATGGTTTCATGGATGCAAACTCCTTCGTTATGATGGAAAATGATTGAATACCGTTTTTCGCTGGTTAATTAGATCTGTTTCTTCTGCGAGTATATGGTGTAATTTTGATGACATGTAAATCTTAAATAAAAGTCCTAAATTCAGTGCAGGGTAGTTACAACACAGAAGGTGTTTCTTATACAATTAAGTTTAAAATGGTAATTAATTAATTTCGAATCACCACATTATTTTTTAGAATAATAGGTAACTGATTAAGTGATTTACGCAACAATATGTATTTCAGTTTTTCCAATGAATTGCAAAATTACAGTAAGCAGATAAACTAACGATAAGATATTTAAATCTATTTTTCAGAAACTATATCACAAAGTTACGGTAAACTCCAAGAAACAATTACACACTTTGGTAATGCAGGACTTTTTAACAACACTGTATCTCATATGTTAAAATAATAAACGTCGGCGTGGTAACTAACACCAAATGGCAAATATTAGCTTTTCCCCGGAGTCACAAAGTGCATGGGATTTTAATAAATCTCCCAGACACTGCGTTTAGATAATAGTTATTTATGATATAAGTGCTAAAAGTGGCATTTTATTTTGTGAGAAGGGAAGTTTGGGACACCACGCCGAATGCGGAGTGTCCCACCCATTTGAACAAAATAAATCACTTTTAGCACACATATCATACACAATTTTCTCTACAAGCACCATTAAAAGTACAAATCAATGCATTTCTTACGTTATAAAATTTATAAAATATCATTTTGAAATCCAATTATTCATGAAGTTTATTGTTGCTAAGGTAATGAAAATTCGATCGTTTGTTGACAAGTAACTTCAAATCTCGTGACAGCGCCGAAGAAAATTTTTTGTTTGCAAGTAAAACACTATCCACTTCAGATTACTTATTCTAACTGCAGTTTCTCTAACTGTACATTTAAAAAGTAAATAAATATTCCTTTGATTTAAAATTTCTTAATTTTTTTATAATATCGCACCAGAGTTAATAGGTAGTAAATTACGTCATTTACTTTTAGCACTAGTGCTAAAAGTAAATTACTTTTAGCACCAGTGCCATAAAATCACATTTTAGACACTGACAGCATGCGTTAAAAATTAAACTTTTACTGACGTTTGTAGAAAAATGTCTTTGTTTAAATTTATAAAAACAATGCAATTCGAATATTTGATTTATTTTGCAAAAATGTAATGGTTTTCTCTTAGGCGATATGATATTCCTGGTAAAGTGTAGCCAAACAATAAAACAAACAAACAATAAAAATATATTAATTTGCCTTGTTAAATTCCTATGTTCCGCTCGATGTGTAAAACCCGGTATAGGTAAGGTGACCACACATCCCGCTTTTAGCGGGACAGTCCCGCTTCTAGGTGGTCTGTCCCGCTGCCCTCTCAGTCGTAAATATGTAGCGATTGTACTAAAATGCTGAACTGTTGCTACGCAGGAGGTATTTATATACAAATTAGATATAATTGCGACTGTAGCACATAGAATACGACCACTTACCAGTCTAAAATAGTGGCCAACAACGACGCCTCAAAAATATCTCCACTTCGTGCATTTAACTTCAATGAACATATCGGCAATATGAGATAGTGCAGTGGCGGCCAAACTGTTTGGATGGTACGCCAAATTAAAAAAGTATGCTTGCGAGCCGGTACACAAACTGTTATGAAGTACATATGTACGCGTACA
>JABXWE010010076.1:0-20612 GCA_014611495.1 Limonius californicus
GCAAGGTCTGAGCACGCACGCACACGCTTCATCGGTTGTCGGTCTCGGGGACCACCTCAAAGGAATTTTGCGCGCAAGTATTGCTCAGTTTGGACGACATTTTCAATTGCGGTTGGTTCATAATTTGTGTGTGTGAAAAATAGCCATTTAATCATGGAATGGATTGTATCCATCCTTTTTATTTTGGGACCAATAGCATTTCTTAAAAATCCACAGTCCTGAGATAACATATGAACGAAATTACGAAAGTGAGCACTGGTTTCTTGTAACTTCATGTCTGATAATAAATTTCATCCATTATACAACAGCCGGCTACAATATAGCTGTGTAATCCATCATTGTTTGGTTTGCTTTTTATTTATTTGTTTTTTAATACAGTGCATTACAATAAATGCTGCACTTGCAATTGTTGCATTTCTTCGAGATATTTCTCCTCATCAATTCACACACATACAGCAAAAGTTATTAAGCACAACTGGAGCGGATATTTGCGCGTACATACAAAAATGAAAAAATAATTATGTGTAGATTTTAAAATTTTCGCGAACGAACGTGTGTGCGCGCAAACGTTTTGTGCACGCAAAAATGCTCAAGTGAATACGCAGCTTAAGAAAAACACTCATTCTTTATTTTTGTGTGGAACTTCGCATAAGTAGGACAGCCGCGTAATTGGGCCACAATGTTCTAGTCCCAATGTGTCCCGATTAAGCGGAATCGACTGTATAATAAATAATGCAAAGAAATAACTTAAAAATTAGATCGTGTTTAAGATTCCACGATCATATAAACAGATCAGTTCCCTAATAAAATAATAACGTTTAATATTACTATTTAAACCCTTTCAAGTTTACCTGACGTCTATGCTGAACAACACGTTCTTGCAATGGAAAAGTATACAGGGTTTCCCATATACGTGAAATACAAAATTGGGAAATTATATTGTTATTTTGGCTAAGAATGTAAAACTGTATTGTTGTCATTAACTATTACTAGTGTTGGTTTTAGCTTTAAATTAAGCAAACATTTAAGAAAAATATTAACATAAAATCAATAACTGTGTCAAAATACCAGAACAATAACCAGATTTCTCAATTTTTTTTGTGATGTGTATAAGGCAATTGTCGTGTTAGTATAAATTCTGTTCCAAACTTTTTTTCCCATTCATTCATACTACCCCCCCCCGAACCGCTATCGCATTACTTCAGGGGGGTGCGGGCGTCCCTTACATACTACCCATTCATGCAACATGCACCCTAAACTTAACTAAGCGAAATACGGTCGCCTCAGGCGGGGTTCGGCCACGCGGCCAATCGTACCGCATTTCATTGTGACCTCGAATTACAGCGCGTATTCGCACTGCCCCACCGAGGTCCTTCCCTGTTCCAAACCTAACCGAAAACAATTTTTTTGCTTTTATTGTTTTCACAATACTTACACCACTATACAAAAAACAACATACAGATTGTACATTGAATTGTAAAGTTAAACAGCAGCGAATGAAATAATTATATTGATGCCTTTTCAATATAATAACACAATTAAACATTACAGCTTGAGTTATAAGAAGCCGTGCTTTGGAGGGCACGTTAAAAGCCGTCGGTCCCGGCTACTTGTACGGTGGCAGTCGTTAGACCAAGCCAGAGACGCTAGCGCGACCTGAAAACACCAGGCTCTACCATGGCCATACGAATTATTATACAAACATAGTTATGAGAATATAAAAGCTGTGAAAAAGGATACTTAAACCTACCATAAAATTAGCTTTTTGTACTACGTTCTGCGAATCCCTTATATTTGTTTAAATAATTAAAAATGAAATTAGAAATTTGTGGTGTTCGACCGTTTTTATGGAAACCACCCTGTATGCGCGACGTTATTTAGATTTCTGCAGCTTTAATCCGAGTCTTCACACTGTTAAGTGCGGGGAAAACGGAAGTCAGGCTCCAGCTCTCGACCTGAATTTACGCAGATTTTGAAATTACACTCGGGCGTCCGAATCAGTGTAATTTACCAATTACTTTCGCTTTCTGCGGTACCATTTACGGTACGTCCGAAAAAGGGGAATATTCCATTTCCCAAAAATTCCGAAAATATCGCTGAAAGTACCGATTTGGGAAATTTCGTCTATACGGCAATATTGAAAAATCTGTCAAAATCAAGGGGTTTCGAGAGAAGTAACTGTAAAAACTCCACCACTACACCCAGGGACTGACTCAAGCTTTACACACCCCTGAAAAGCCAATCTTTCATCGAAATAGGTAGATTTTCAAAGCTGTTCCATTTAGCTTACCGAGGGGGAGGCCCCCCTGAGACGACGCCGTTCATTGTGAAATCCTGTGACATCAGCTTATTTGTTGTATGTTTTATTCGAATAACTTTAGCGATATAAGAAAACACTGCGTGTACAAGGCCTTTATGCAGTATAATGTTTTTACGTATTAGCTTAAATTTTATTGTTTTGGGTTCACCTGTGTGTAACCTTGTTTAAAGTTAAGATTGTTCATTTCAAAATGGGGTTTTCTAATAGTGTTGATCTTTGTTCGTTACCAAATTTCATTTTCCGTGTATTTTTGTTTGCTTCTTTAATTTAATTAAATGCCTTGTTAAACTCAATTCTTATTTTATTTTGATCTCTGTTAAAGTAATGTGCAGATTCCTGTAAGGACAGCTGAGAATCACTGTTGCGCCCCTTTGTATGCACGGCTGGTAAATTAACATTTATATTACGGACAATTGCGTTAAAAGGTAAGTTCCATCACACACAACCTTCGGATTGGCTGTTCAAAGTAACGTGGAGCTTGAGCAGAGCCGGATCTAGTGATATTCCCGTTGGCGCCCTCACTTATTACGACTTTATTCAGAATTTAATCAGATTTAAGCGCGATATATTTTACAAAATGAACCCCCCCCCCTCCTCCTCTGAGCTACGCTAGGATATGCCGTTGTTATGTGTCACAATTCCGTTTAAGCCCGTGACAAATTGCTCGTATCAAAGCTGGAACCTTAAAACTTCCATTTACAAGTTGTCGCTCTATTCACTGAATTATTTAAACTGATTTTTCTTTAGATTACGTTGGATTTTAGGTAAAATTCCTTATCCATTTGAGAAAGCGATACTAACTAGAGGTAAGGAAATAATGTTCGGC
Organism: Limonius californicus; assembly: GCA_014611495.1. Lineage (NCBI taxonomy): Eukaryota > Metazoa > Arthropoda > Insecta > Coleoptera > Elateridae > Limonius > Limonius californicus. Next base: position 3,147 of record JABXWE010010076.1, read on the forward strand.
GAAATTACATTAAAAGATATGAAAAATGTAAAAAGGTAAACGTCTTTGCATTTGCTTTATTTTTCAAAAATGTGGGGGTCCTTGTATAATGAAAGAGAAATAAGATTTAAAAAAATACCACCAACGAAATAATTGTATGCTATAGATAGATAACAAAGTTTCAGCTTTACAAGTTTCTCATTTACATGGCTGAAATATTTTTAATAACTATTTTCTGAATTTTATTAGTTATATAACATAATTGATTAGAACCCACATTTAAAGTATTATTTAAGTATGACGCATTCCGCCCAACATACTTATTTTGTGCACAATTCACTAAACATATGCAGTGAAGATTTCCAGAACGTACAGTAAAAAAATCTGTACAAAGCAAACCTCCATGTTCAAGAAGTTCATATGAGTCATGTCTAGGGTATACCTTCAAGACATTTCCTGCTAGACCTTATCATATCGTCGGCGAGTAGGTCGATCTGTGTGTTTGTCTGTCTATCGTCTGCCTATATGCATAGGTATATACTTTCTAACCGCGTACTTTCTAAACAACCATTGTGTTATTGTTTTGCATTCAGTTTATGCAACTTTGTTAATTAATATATTATTTTAAAATGTTTAGCTACAGCCAAGCCGTCCGTACGTATTTAGTATTATTTTATAAATATTAAGATTATACAATATTTCAACAAATTAGCAAATTAGAATCACGATTAGGCCGCAAACATTCATTTTTGTTTATTAAACTCATATTACAGCTCTACCGTTTCCGAAATTGCCATTGCATCTAATTTAGAACACACAAAAATTTTAGCTTTTTTTTTCAAATCTGGAAATTCTAATAAATACATAAATTGCTACAAGAAAAGTTTAATTTCCAGGCATCTCTAATGAAATAAATCTATTTTACGAGGCTTATTCGGAAATGATTAACATAGAAGGTGTAACGAAAACCATTTCTGTCACGTCGTTTTGAGGTGTTTTCGTAAAGAAAACGGCTGTTTTTAAGATGGAAGTAATCACTCGGCGCTACGCCGGGACTGTACGGTGAATGGTTGAAAATTCCAACAGATTTGTTCAATGAGTTGCTTAGTGCGAGCGGCTACATACGATGGGGCGTTATTGTGCAAAAGCACGATTACAGGGGTCAGCAATCGACGTCTTGTGTTTTGAATCTCTCTTCTCAACTTTTCTAAGACTTCACCACACATGTCTGCATAACTGTCGTACCACGTTCCAAGAAAGCAAACAAGAATATGCCAGCAATCATAAGCCATAAGCAAACGTCTCGTCGTCGGGCACAATGTGATTCAAGTACTCATCACCATCAGTTTCGTAGCAATGCAGGAAGGTCAGAGCAGAGGCCATTCGCTGGCTTTTCTTTACTGTATGTAATTAATATTTTTTATGTTACAGTCACAAGTTTTTATTTTTCGCGTGTATAACTGCTCGTTCATAAAATTTTATATTTAACATCTTTTTCCGTTCTCAAACAAAACAGTTTTTTAATTAGAAGTACAAAAATTTTTGAAATCATTTTACTCTATTTAGCAGCTGCAAATGAGACATATTTAATAAAATAATAAAAAGAAATGTATAAAAAATAATAAAGCTAATGTTTCTGCTACTAAACTACCGATACTAAAATCATGTTTAACTTCCGGCCTTGAATCTATTTATCCTGTTATTCTTTCACTAAAATTTCAATACGCCTACTGCACAGATCTATAAAAAATCGTTTTGGCGCGTGTACGATAGGAAATAAAATAAGGAAACGAAGAAAAAAATTAATTTAATGCGGAAAAGCAAAAGACTGCAGGCAGTAATATTTCAATTTGTTCAAATTAGGAATAATTTTAAATGATAGACAAATACTTTCACTGGATTCGGAAGATGATTCATTTGACTTTAATTGGCACACGTAATTTTAGGTAAATATAATTTATATTGATTAAAATTGGTATTGATGATTCTAAGGTGAGACATTATTACTATTAGATGACGTATTTTATTTAAGATGTTATTCTAAAGCCATTTTAACATCTCGGCTGATTTAAAGCTTATTGGCAATGATAACGAGAACCAATCGCGTTAATTTTGCGGATCAAAAAGCTGTTTAATCTTAATTCAAATAGACAAATTTTGATAAGCTGTGGAACCTGCAAACGGGCGCCTCTATAATTTTTTGAAAATTTCCGCTCTAACGATGTTTATTTAATATCCGCTAATGTAATATATTATAATTTCAATGTATATGGACATTTCTTGCAAATCATATACAAATGTAACAGCTACCTCTTGAAATATCTACCGAAATGGCTTTCAAAAACGGCATAAAGAATTTTATTTAAATTTTTTACTGTCTGGAGTAATGTTACTCTGAAGCCTTCCACAAATATTGCAAATTTCGCAGTTTAATGTCACATTCAAACACAATTTTAAACTCTTTAGTGAAATGACCATTAGACACTAAAATTGTAGCGAAAATTACACGCGTTTGAATTTTGAAAAGTGAAATTCATCCAATATCTTCGTTTATCCGTGGAGTAGAATATCATAACTCGCTTCATGTGTTGTTCTCAGTGGACCTTATATCATTCTAAATATACTCGCTTGCATCAAACTACGAGAAGTGTATAAATGATTAAAAAAGAAATTATTAAAAAAAACGCTATGCAGCGAAGTAAACTGTATTATTTGTCGATGTAGTTCCCCGGTCTAACTATGTGCCCTCGATGTGAAAGCTTTCTAATACCTTCCTAGGAGAAGTTTTTGGGTTGCATGCGTATCCACTCCTGAACAGTTTCGAAATCGTCGTTATATCACTGAAATGTTCCCGGTTAAAAATTCTTTTAAAGGACCAAAAAAAAAAAATCGGACGGAGCAAGATCAGAACTGTATGCTGCATGCGGAAGGAGGTGCCACTGAAGTTTGTTTATGGTTTCAATTGTTCTTACAGCAGTATGAGAGCGAGCATTGTCTTGGAGAAACCATACAGAACTTTGTCTTCTCTTCCGTTTTTCCGATCACCTGCGTTGCGTTATCGTGCAAACATATCGAATAATAATCTTCATTAATTGTACGAGGTTCTGTAAAGAAATCAACAAAGAGCATCCTTTGAGAATCCGCAAAAAATGTTCCCATGACTTTACCAACTGACAAGATAGTTTTTGCTTTCTTTGGCTTTAAAGTCGTAGTGTGACACCACTGCATGCATGCACGTTTTGACTCATAAGTAAAATAATGTCAACATGTCATTTGTCACAATTAAGTGCAAAAATTCATTTCTTTTTCTCTCACATCGCTGCAGTGAAGAAGAAGCGATTTGCAAACGATTCAACTTGCGTTCTTCGGCCAACAAGCGCGGAATTCACCTAGCACCCTCCTACGATACTTTAGCTTGATTTTTATGATGTCTTATGAACAATTTGTTTCGCGTCTGTCTCGCTAAATAAGGGCATTAACTTCTTTATTTTCACGAAATTGCAGATCGTCGTACATGAGGTTTATTTTCTATACGAGGTCTCCCTCCTTGCGATTGCTCAAACACCCGACTTTTAGAAAGGAATCGATCGCCGTATTGTGCTCGCAGCTTGAACGAATTTCAGTCGAATTTACGCCTTCATTCGTACGAAATTTAATTGTTGCGCCTTTCCAGGCTACAATGAACAGAACTTTCCGACATCGTAACTGTGACTGTCAATATAATATGATGGCGAAACAATTGTCACGAATATGTTAACAAGATTGACATCCAACCTTTAATAGATTTATTTTTTGGAATTTTTTTCATATATAATTTGAACATTCCTGTTTAAATTGGAACACTCCTCGTATTTGCGTATTCGAATTCGTTGCTAGGTTAATATCTATCGGCTCCGAGTAAACTTCAATTAGCCCACATTTTAATCTGAAAATCATTTTAAATACTTTTGTTTATTGTTGCTTCAATGTAAACTCACGAAGGAATCTAGTGTTGCAAATGAAGTCACACCGTCGTGCTGGATTCCTTTTTATGACCACTTCATTAAATTCCAATTGCAAAACTATTTTAATTAGCTGATAAGCCTATGAATAAGAGTCATCGGATAAGAAATCGTGTGCAAATAATTTTTCATGACTCAAGGTGCATAAAACTAATTATTTATGAACGTTCGGAAATTATTCTTTAAATTCTTATAGTGAAACGTATTTTTACGTTTAAAGGTATGGGTCGATAATGAAACCTTTAATTGCAATGAGAAACCGTTGTGAGACAAATTGTTTAATAAAACAATCCCTTCTGTTTCGAATACAAACGCGCGTATCATTATGGGTAAGACACGCGGTATTATTCATGGTCTACCTCGCCTAATGGATTCGGTGTATTACGTATTTGTAGGTATTTTCTGCTTCAAATTTAAGCGATTTATTAAGCTAAAGGTGTAGGAGCCACAGAGAAATTACGCTACTAAAATTCGATTGATTTATCTACATTTCATAGATAAAGTTATTCGTGATGGAAAATATTCAGTTTGTGAGTTATTAACAAGGAGTTAATTAAAAAATAATTGACGACTTCAAATAGAAGAAATAGGTTTATTTGTGATTATGCCAGCATTTACAGCTTTTTTAAATATTTGTATGATCTAACATATTAGCAATGGCGGTTCGCCAAGTGAAGTAGGTAAAGTGCCTCTTCTCCTAAAATTTTCTTCCAATTGCGAATATGTATTTAAATTGCATAACAAATTATTTATTGGCATTACACCTATAAGGAGTTGTTTATGTATGGCTTACATACTGGTAGATACAACAAGCTTAGTGAACACAAAGACATTACATTTTTTCTGGTCCCCTTGTACTTAAAATTTAAATTTTAAATGCAGTCCGTCGAGCGTGAACACAGTGACCATAAAAAATCTTACCTACAACACTCGTGCAATTGTAGTGAAGAGTCAGCCTCAGACGTATTTTAACTCTGCACTTCTACCTCCGTTGTCATGGTAACACCTACGTCAATATCTACAATTTGTTCACGACGAATCGCGCAAGTGAAGAGTTCAGTCGCAAACAGCCGCTCAACTGCATATTCGGGTTTGACCGTCGGTTTTTAAACGATTTCAACAATTTTGAATTCACATTTTTAGCTGTAGTATTTAATGATAGTTTTCTCTCTCACTGACATATTATTTAATGTTCTCCAAAACAAATTATGGAATATTAATTTTTGTGTTACAAAAATAAATAAAACTATTGAACTATTAAAGAGGAAAACGATTTCTTTGATACCCCCTTCGAAGGCAATAGAAATAACACAAATCGATATTTCTAAGGCCCTCAGCGGGAATACGCTAGCCTTACAAATAATGACATTAGAAGAAAATATAGAATTTCGTTTTACGAAGTACTGGATCACATTGCAATGGAAATGGAAGTAAGGTTTCAAGATAAGTTACAATTGATGTTTTTGGCTGATACTACGAAATTCGAACAATATGATTCGTGTTTTCCGTCTAAAGCATTTGAAAGTTTAGGTCAATTCTATGGAATAATATTTACAAAAGTCTGCGTCTTAAAAACGAATTAAATCTTCTTTGTGCCGATGAAAGTTATCGCAATCTGCAGACCCAAGAATTACCAGAAAATCTCAATGAGAACAAAGAAATTTCTACCAAAGCCTACAAGTTTTGCCTCGTATTAACTATTAACTATTCCGCCGACAAGAGTGCATCAGTTCTTCTTCTTCTTAAACGAATAAAAACGCACTTAATAAATGCAGTATCTCAAGATAAGCTTCTTCTTTGGCAAATATTTCAATTCAAAAAGAACTCTTATTAGAATTAATAAAAAATCTATCATTCTACGAAGACATAATAAATAATTTTGCTGCATTAAAGGACAGAAGGATAGACTTGGTCTATAAAAACTAGATAAGTTGACACTGTATTATATTTTTTCTATTTGTTATTATTAGGGTTATTATAATAGCACTTCACCCATTTTTTACCCGCGAGCCGCCACTACATATTAGAATTATTTATAGTATTCTACTTAAATTTGTAGTTAATTTTTAAAGATAGGGTTAAAAAATAAAAGTTGTTGTATCTTCGACATTTTTATTTCTTTAGTCCTTAAACTTCGTCGTATCCAGAGGGGGGCAAGGAGAGGCAGTTGTCCCCATTGCAAGGTGGAAAAAATTATAATAAAGCAGAAAAAATTGAAACAATAAGAAAAAATGTAGATCTTCATTTGTTGTGGCAGTAGCAATAATTGCGAAGTATTCATCTATACAGGAACCCCTAGCAAACACTCTTCAGTTGAAGGCATTTGACATACTTGAAGCTAACCAGCAGAAACTATTCTCGTAAGAGAGCATCGGGAGGATGCGGAGAACGTCACAGCTGACGTTTTGAAAGGAACAGGCGACATTGCAAAGTATTTGAATGTTGATATAACTGCCACTGGCGTTGCTGCCCGACAAATGAATAGAAGCAACCCTCCAGCCTGAAATCCATTCGAATTTTGGAGAAGGTCTCTAATAATTCCTTACTTGGATTCCATCATAACATCTTTCGAAGTCAGATTTTCTGCAGACAAATCGCCTGCCTTTTCATTGACACATTTCCATCCGAGTAACATGAGAGATGTTTCATTGGAGGAATGGAATGAAATGATCAAAAATTGGTGTTTTTCTTTTGTAATGGTGTATTATTGCATGCCCCCCCATGGACCCCCATAGCCCATGAAAGAAGTTTGTATTCAGAAAGCTGCCCCCTTTCTGTTTTTTAACTGCATACGCCCTTCTGCTTCTACCAGTGGGCATTTCCAATTACAACCGTTTTTAGTAGATTGTGATTACTCATAATAGCTACAAAATCCCATAAATAAATAATTAATTCTTCGGCCTTAAAGAGGAGGGTAGGTATAGATTAGAAACCGATGAACTAAACAACTACACACAATTGTTTCCTACGTTTACTTGTGTGAAAATTTGTTTAACTAGAGATATACAGTGTGTGAAATAATTCTGCATCAGTTGCACAAATAAGATAAATTGCAGTTTAAACCCATTGTTTTCAAATATTTTAAATTTCATCATTTCAAATATAATACTGGTAGTTAAACACAATACTAGTCATAATAATAGCTCAAATGTTGATCCATAAAAAAACGAAAATAATTCGATACTTAAAATTTATTCAGAAACAGAAAAATTGTATATTATATATAATAATGTAGTCTACACCTAAACTTTTTTTTACAATACCTACACACTAATTAATTTTTAATTATTTTAGTACTTAATAGGCCATCCTTTGTTTCTAATAACTAATTCACACCTTTCTGCCATAGAATTCACCAGTTTTTGTAATTCTTCCTTCGTATTGCAGCGATACCAGGCATTAATTGGGGATTCAATTAATTCCACTTTTTTGTGGACTTTTTCTTGAAACAATAATAGAAATCATCTGCCATAAGTTTTCTATAGGATTTAGATCCGGGTATTGTGCTAGGTCAGTCTATTCTTTTATCTTTATTGGGCGACATCCAAGATAGAACAACCTTTGCTCTGCGGCAAGGAGCATTATCATCTTGAAAGATAAAGGTTTTGTCAAGAAATAACTGTTTTCCACTAGGCAGCATCTTCTCTTATAGAACACCAATGTATTTGGTTGCATTCATAATACCAGATACGACATGCTGTCTACCAACACCTTCAGCAGACTTGCAGCCCCATATCATGACAGAGGTTGGATGTTTAGTTGTTGGCAGAACACACTGTCGTGAAAATTCATCTCCAGAAAATCTTCTAACATATATGTTCCCAGCATGATTGTTAATGTTAAAGGTAGATTCATCCTTAAATAATACCTTCTACCATTGTTCTGGGGCCCAATGGCGATGATCCTTTGCCCATCTTAAACGGTGGAGCCTCTGTTTTTCTGATAGCAGAGGTTTCTTCCTGGCTTTGCAACCCCTAAGTACAGATTTAAGTCAGTACAGTAGAAGTGCATACAATTACACCAATAGTTTCGGACTATATTTTGATTAAATCTGTTGAATTAAGACTTCTGTCTGCCAGACTCGTGTTCCACAAGACACTGACGTCTCTCACTGATGTTTTTTTGACGGCCACTGCGAGGTTTATCTTCAATGAGAGTATTTTTTGATCACTCTAATAACAGTAGATTGATTGCACTGCAATTTCATAGTTATTTCATGACTGGAAACGCCTTGTTTATGATTAAAAATTATTTCTTATAGTTTTTCATCCAATAATTTGAACGGTTTCTTTTCGGATGGCATTTTGTCAGTGTCAAGTACATGCAAAATGCAACTGAATAATCCATAGTACCTGCAGGTACTGCAAGAAATAATTATTTTCTTGGGCGTTGCAGAACTTTTTCACCCCACAGTATAATATGGACCCTTTAATGATTTTTCATTTACCTTAAAAAACCTTGAGGTTTATTTAATTTTTTAAACCCTTAGTGATACATGTTTATATGCAAAAAACATTAAGAATTCCAAGTAAGCTCACCAGTTATTTAAACTATTTACTCCTATCGTCAAGGACATGCTTTACACCTAAGCTAAAAGGGCATATTTTCATTGAAATTAGCGCTAATACATGCAAAATTATTGATAATAAGGTTAACTTAAAATAATCCCCAAGGTTAAGTAAGTATACACAGAAATTTAGATTAGCGCTCATTGCCGAACTATTTTTTAAAAACAGCACACATTGTAAATATATTTGATGATAAGAATTAGACGACAAATACTAAATAACAGATTCTACAAGGCATAAATTCTAGAAGTTTTCTATGTTTTCCTAAAAATAAATCAATGATTTGCGTATTGACTAACGTAAACGAATTTTCCAATTCTTTTTTAACGGCCAAAATATAACAAAATTCTTTATAACAAATGTCGTGTGGTTATTTTCACATATAAGAGCCAAGAATAACAAAAAGTGTAGTTTTTTGGAAACTCTCCAAATACTATTACCATTTTAATTCTGAAAATTATGACTTCAGAATCGGATTAAACGCGTGTTGCTGCTTGTTTGAAGCTTTGAACTTTACGCATTAATTAATACAAGGTATTATAATTAGACATAATTTTCCCGAAAACTCGTTTGGTGAGATTTAGGATCGCTTTACTTTTAAAACTCTCGCTTTACTATTAAACCTTGACATTTCCGGCAACTTTTCTTTTGATAAAAAAAAGTTACATCCTCTTGGTGAAACATATTGCTACCACACGTTGTAATTGTGCAAATAAATTAGCGTGTCCACGTGTTCGGAGTTCCTCATTAATACGGTATCGATTAACATGTAAAACCACTAGACACAACAGGGTTTTTACATTTATTTCGTGTCGGATCGGATCCATGTTCTGCTAATACTTTATTCATTAAGTCGTTGCAAAAGCGCATTTGGGTCAACTTTTCTTCGAAATACCATGAAATACATAATTTCGCTTGTAATTTTTAATTAGTTGTGTTATTCTTTTTAATTTACCATGTCATATGATTCTTCGAATATTCAAAATATTATGAACTACTAAGGGAACTAACTACAACGATTTGTTACAAAATTCCGATGTTTATTCCGAAACCGGTAATTAAGATAAATTAAAATTAATATTTAAATTACCTAATACCTGCAAGTATTGGTTTTAATTTATGAATACGTGTTATACCCAAATTATATGAAAAAATCCTAATGGTACGTAGAAGCCCAATCAAACTAATCAATCCTTTTAATACGATTTCCAGTTAAACAGGAAATGGCATTAATATTATATTTTTAAATAGTATATTACCAGTTATTTGGGCTCAATTTGTGTAGCAAAACATTTTCATTTTCGTTTTAGACAATGGAATAATTAAATAAGTTCATAAAAACAACCAACTTGCTTAGAAATATATAATAGGAGAGCCATATTTTAATACCGATTACTTAAGTGATTATTTTGTTAGTCATTGTCATAGATGTATACGACGGCTGGCGGAGTCGCCTGATCGAAACCCTATTGGATTTTTTATGGGTTCATTTAGCATACGTACCTTATAAGATAGAATCCACTACTACCAACGAATTAAATATATAATAATATCAAGTAAGCAAATATTGGAATTCGAAAATTTACATATTTCACCATCAAGAATATTCTCCAAAATTTTGAAGTGTGGTAGCTGAGATATTTCGATACCCAAATTGCAAGAAAAAATTTTTAATGGTACATAAACGCCCAATCAATACTAATCAGTCGCTTTAATACGACTTCCAGTTAAACAGAAACAGCATTAATATTATATTTTTAAATAGATATTACCAGTTATTTGGGTTCCATTTGTGTAGCAAAACATTTTCTCTTCTAAAAATACTAAATTGTTGATATCTTACACAATGGAATAATTAAATAAGTTCATAAAATCAACTAATTTGTCCAGAAAGATATAATATGAGATACATATTTTAATATCGATCAATCATTAAATGATTATTTAAATCAAAAGTTTATTAGTCGTAGTCATAGACCAGTAAGATGGCCGGCTGGGTCGCCTGATCTAAACCCTGTTAGATTTCTTTTTATGGGTTCATTTAGCAGGCGTACCTTATAAGATAGAATCCACTACTATGAAAGAATTAAATTTATAAATAAGCAAATACTGGAATTCGAAAGTTTACATGTTTCACTAACAAACACATTCTCAAACATTCTGAAGAGTGTTGTAGCTGAGACATTTCGACAATTTGTGTCATGCAACAAATATTTATAATATTTAATTTTTTTATTAATACAATAAAACATGATTTTAACAAAATAATTTCTTAGTTATGTAAGAAATGTATTCAATATTGTTAAAAATATTAACTATTTCCTCACAATATACAACCAAAAAAGTGAGACAATACCATTTAAATATTAAAATTATTGTTATTCCGACCTTTACTAAAATATTTTTTATTGATATGTGAAATGCAGATTATAAGAACTTTTGGGAAGATTTCTCTTTACACAATAAGGCTAACCATACCATATACAAATATTTTTTTGGTATATCCTGTTTTGTTTGGTAGTAGCTTAGTTGACAGAGAGCTCGCTTTCTGGGCAAACCGTCGATTATGGCTTGCACTCGATCCCTCAGAATTACCACGGAAGTTAATAAAAACCTTGTGCTGCAACCCACCACACACAATTCCCCAATCCGGTTGGCAAAACGACGTTAAAGTAGTACCTCGTTTTGCTACCTTAGCACGTAGCAGAGAAAAAGCTAATGCTCAGCAGTGGGACGACAAGGCTGTTAACATTTGTTTATTTAAAAATCAAATAACATAAAGCCGTAAGTTCCGCCGTGTCACTGCGATGTGTGACACGTTAAAAATTACTACTGGAGTGGGGTATACAATCAGCCAAAGTGCCTGTGTGCAAAGAGAGCTTGGAAAACCGCGTCTTAGATCTCGCCCAATCAAAACAAACAACAACAATATCCTTCTTTATCCACACCTCCTCGTATAATTCTCACTCGCTTTCACTTCAACCGTATAGGCGACCTAATTCAAATTGAATTGCTTTGCGTAATTTTTAAGTTAATACCTAAGGCTGCTATAATTTTTGAAAATTTTGTTTCTAAAGCCTGTTTATTAGCTGTAGTGGCAGCTCACTTGCTGTGCTACAATCCACAATTCCCCAATCCGGTTGGCAAAAACTGTCTCTGGAATTTCTGTTGTTTGGATTCGACGTTAAACTGTAGGTCCCCCGTGTTATTACCTTAGTTCTGAGGAGAAGCACGTGTTAGAGAAGACGCCAAAGCACATTAGTGGGACAAAAATGCTATTAACGTCTGAATTTTTATAAGTCAATAACATAACTTATCGTTAGAAATCTACCACTGCTGTGGTTTACGGGGATTCATGAGATATACAAATAAAGGTAAATTTTGTATGTACGTGTACATAACAAATAAAAATTAAAAACTAGAAAAAGTAATACTCTTTCAGGGGAATCACAATATACCGCGTGTCCTTTATAGTATCAATGTAACACATCGAAGAGCCAATGAGTGCAACGATGAAAATCTAGACAACTAATTGTTAAGGAAGGAGCGCAAATAATCAAGTTTAAACGCATCCATTGAAGATGAAAAACAATTATTTCAATTCTATGTACCATGTACCAGATGTATAACAATTACAATCACAGTGAATTAAATGATTCTGTGTCTAACCTTATGTGCATTTCGACTTTTAAAAAGCACTTTACACCCCTTAGCAAGGAATTATTTGTAATAGGCTCAAATTTAACACTCGTTCAAGAAAGTTATGTTGAAAAGACCCTTATGTTTATTTCAATCCTTAATAAGCACTTTTCGCCCCATTTACAAAAAAAGGACTCTTTAACTTACGACTGGATTCCGTTCTAATACTGTAGTTATAAGTCGATTCGTCGTAAGTAGAACGCCGCGTAAAACATTACATTTAGGCAAGTAATGAAGTAAATTACAAAAGTGAGCCGTTTTGTTCTTCGGAATTTAAACGAATACAAGGTGTTTAAAAAAATGGTCGGATAATATACCCACGTACAGTATTTGTTCAACCAAACAAAAAAGCCTTAATCAACATCTGCCTGCAAATCAACTGTTTCAGAGATATACACGATTTTGTTTTTTGCTCAACAAATTTACATTATTGTGAATAAACAAACAGTAAACAGCTAAACAAATATAACATATTCCTAAATACTAAATTCGTTGATGTCCAGGGGTCTCATAGCAGGATATATTGAATAAAATATAATAAAACCAATGTTGATTCCCACAAAATTTAATACATGAACTTGGAAAATTGTTAACGTTTTCGGATTATCTATAATCCATCTTCAGACCAAAAAAAATACAAGCACAAAGAAACTTCAAATTAAACAATGAAGCGGTAACCAAAATTACGTGAGCATGCTACGACAACTTAAAAACAAAACCAACTGCAACGCCGGCATGACAAAAATATAAATAAATTAATTACGTTAGACTTCAAAAGAACAGCTCGTCTAACGTAATTAATTTATTTATATTTTTTACGTGTCGGCGTTGCGGTTGGTTTTGTTTTTAAGTTATCGTAGCATGCTCACGTACTTTTGCTTACCACTTTGATGTTTAATTCTAAGTTTCTTTGTGCTTGTTTTTTTTTTTGGTCTGAAGATGGATTATAGATAATCCGAAAACATTAACAATTTTCCAAGTTCATGTATTAAATTTTGTGGGAATCGACATTGGTTTTATTATATTTTCCTAAATACTGTCTCGTGCACTAAAATCGGTCGATGTAACTGGCCTTGCAATTAGACCCCTCGTTCTATCCATGTGTCGTTGTAAGTTATAGGTATTTAACGACATTGATTGAAAAGTGTGGAGGAGCCCCATCGTGCATAAACCACAGATGAACCCTATCATTCGAGGGCGCGTCTTCCAATATTGGGAGTGAAGTGTAATTAAAGAAGTTCATCGGTTAAACGATTTAGTCAAAATAGTGACCCTATCAGACAGCCTTTCCAAATACCCAGCTAAACATTAACCGAAAACCGATACGGATGTCTTCACTTAACAACAGCGTGAGGATTTTCATCTGCCCAAACATGATACCGTTATTCGTAAAAGTAACGTCATCGGTAAATAAAATATTGGCAACAAAGTTTCGATGTTGTGCAACTTTTTTCAGTATGAATCTAAGAAACGCCATTCTTGAAACATAATCAGAAGAGGTAAGGGTCTGTACCCGTTGGATATGGTACGGGATACAATTGTTTAAAGCAAAGAAATAATAATAGCTTAAATTTTGTTGTTAAATGAAAAGCTTACTATTGCAGTTTATTGATTACAACATCAAATAGCCTCCATGTCTGAAACAGTTGGTTTGAAGATAAATGTTGTCTTGTCTGTAAGGTTTTTGTTTGATTTGATGAGTACTATACACGGGTAAATTATCTGACCTTTTCTTAAACAACCTGTATATATTGGTATTAAATATGTGAAAGTCTACGCAAAATATTTTGCTAATTTTTATTAATAATTTTCTTATACAATAGTTAATAGACACTGTCAATTACCTCTTAAAAGCTTCCTGAATAGTAACTTCTTTTGAAAATGAAAGACAGTTTACTTCACATTTAGTGTAAGTGGTTTATAAAACAAAGGATTTCAGGAAGAACTATGATAGAACAAAAGGCTATGTAAAAAGCAAATTCATGCCTTACATTGTAACACATACAGGAAACCGAAATAAAGTACAGTAATTAAATAATAGCTACAGGAAAGAAGTTCAAAGAAACTAAACAATACTTCATTGTTTCTATGGAAGAAATTGCGCATTACATCTTTAAATCGAGTGATGCTTGTTTTAATGTTTTAGCAGTCTTAACCACTTTTGAATTAATGGTCGTACAGAAGCAATTGTTTCGTTCTATACTAAAATAACAGAATCAGAAACGTTTATATAACCTTGTTGTTTTATTACACAATTCAAGTTCACTTATTTCGTTTTACACCTTGAACAAAAAATTTTGGGTGTTGTTTTAGAAATTTAGAAAGTCGCCTAAAGCCGCACGTATATAATTTTTACCACCGGCGATATAATCACACCAATACAAAATTTTACGTCGCCAATAAACAGTTTAATGTTGGAAATTAAATTAAATACCGTCCGATTAAGATTGTTGTTGAATTTAAATGTAGAAAGCGGTAATTGGAAAGTTCGATAAGGACTTTACAACTATTCGGTTAAATTCTAAAGTAACATAATAATATTTTTATATTTATAATATAGGGTTGGGCAAAAGTACGAAACAATGCAAATATTTCTACTACAGCAATCGCGATTTCGTCTAATGTTTTTATGTGAAAGTTTGTATCCACTTTTGGATAGCATAGTCTGTATATTTTTTGCTATATCGAGTTTTTTGCGAGTTAAAAGACATAAGGTTTGATGCCTTTATTTGTAATATTTCTAGATATATTGAACAAAACACTGGCAATAATGCTTCGTAATTTGACACATGACATGACAACAAAACAAAAAAAAAACAAACAAACAAAAACATCACTTGAGGAGGTGCTCAAAATAATCTTGGCAATATCCAAGTCTATGTACAAATCTTCAGTTACAACAACAAGATGGTCTACAGGATTTTTAACTTATCAACAATTCTGAGTTTTAATTCTTCTAAATTATTTGGTCGTTCGGTATAAATTCCAAAGCAAGAAATCTAATCAATTCAGATCCGGAGAACGAGCGGGTTTGAATATTTCAATAGTGAATACCTTTATTGTATCCGCCGTATATCCGAACCTTCATTTAAATAATTTTGTCGCAATCGCTGTTGCCGAAGTAGAAATATTTGCATTGTTTCGTACGTTGCCCAATTCTGTATATCAAGTTTCTTTTTATTTCACTTAATATTCATTATTACATCTAAAAAAATGATTTTTACAAATTGCTACCAAATTCAAAAATCAATCAGGCATGTGGACTGAACTGTAGACAAAATGCATATAAAATTAGAGGTTATAAACTCTATATGTTGAGTCTAGAGTCTAGACAATGAAATTACCCCACAATGGATTTCTGAGATAGTTCAGTGTTCTGGGAAAACCGGTAGTTCAGTGTACTGAGAAACCTTGTATGTAGATTCTGTATAATTGCATACGTTCACAAAGTATTTCTCCGGTAGTTCAGTCTGCCTGAAGACCCATATATGTAGAGTCTATACAATTAAATTACCCCACAATACATTTTTCCAATAGTTCACTGTACTGAGAAACCTTGTATGTAGCTCCTGTGTAATTGCATTCTTTCACAAAGTATTTATCCGGTAGTTCAGTCTGCTGGAAGACCCATGTATGTAGAGTCTATACAATTCAATTACCTCACAATACATTTTACCAATAGTTCACTGTAATGAGAAACCTTGTATTGTAGCTCCTGTGTAATTGCATTCTTTCACAAAGTATTTCTCCGGTAGTTCAGTCTGCTGGAAGACCCATGTATGTAGAGTCTATACAATTCAATTACCTCACAATACATTTTACCAATAGTTCACTGTACTGAGAAACCTTGTATGTAGCTCCTGTATAATTGCATTCTTTCACAAAGTATTTCTCCGGCAGTTCAGTTTGCTGGGAGACCCATATATGTAGAGCATATACAATTAAATTACCCCACAATACATTTTTCCAATAGTTCACTGTACTGAGAAACCTTGTATGTAGCTCCTGTATAATTGCATTCTTTCACAAAGTATTTCTCAGGTAGTTCAGTCTGCTGGAAGACCCATATATGTAGAGCATATACAATTAAATTACCCCACAATACATTTTTCCAATAGTTCACTGTACTGAGAAACCTTGTATGTAGCTCCTGTAAAATTGCATTCTTTCACAAAGTATTTCTCCGGTAGTTCAGTCTGCTGGAAGACCCTATATGTAGAGTCTATACAGTTAAATTACTGCACAATGTATTTCTTCGATATTTCAGTGTACCTACTGAGAAACCTTGTATGTAGGTCTTATATAATTGTATACTTTGACAATGTATTTCTCCGGTAGTTCAGCGTCCTGGAAGACTCTATATGTAGAGTGCATACAATTAAATTGCCCCACATTGTATTTCTACGATAGGTCAATGTGCTGGAAGACTCTATATGTAGAGCCTATACAATTAAATTACCCCACAATGTATTTCTACGATAGGTCAGTGTGCTGAGAAACCTTGTATGTAGATCCTATATAATTGCATTCGTTCACAATGTATTTCTCCGGTAGTTCAGTGTACTGAGAAACCTTGTATGTAGATCCTATGTAATTACATTCTTTCACAATGTATTTCTCCGGTAGTTCAGTTTGCTGGAAGACCCTATCTGTAGAGTCTATACAGGTAAAATACCCCACAATGTATTTCTCCGGTAGTTCAGTTTGCTGGAAGACCCTATAAGTAGAGTCTATACAGTTAAATTACCCCACAATGTATTTCTCCTGTAGTTCAGTGTGCTAGCAAATCCCGTATGCAGAGCCTAGATATTTAAACTACCTTATAATACATTTTCCCGTTATTCATTGCATCGAAAAACGGTATATGTAGAACCTAGATACACAAATTAATCCACATTGCACTTTTCCGATAGTTCAGTGGGTTGGGAAACACTGTATATTGGGTTTGATGTCGATTTGAAAGAGCGAGATCCAGGACGCGGTTTTCCAAGCTTCTCTAGGCACTGCAGCCATCATTGGCTTATTGTACACCCTAATTAAGAATTTTGCCTATCTGGGGTAATTCCAACTCCAGTAGTGATTTGTAACGTGTCACACATCGCAGTGGTACGGGACCTACGGCTTTACTTCTTATCCGACACAAGGTGCATTTTCAGATTTTTCCCCGCTAGAAAAATCTCACCGACCTCGGCCAGGTTCGACCCCGCTTCCTTTCGATC